>JASANF010015065.1:0-38831 GCA_030248245.1 Trissonchulus sp. WLG1_4
TGTTTGCGTTACTAGGGCCCGTAGGGGTAATAGTTAGAGTGCTCCCGAACCTGAGTGCTGAGCAAATTCTAGACTTGTGGTTTCGACGCCCTAGCGTCAAGTTGTTTTACTGCGTGCTCTCCGGCACAGATAGGCACCGGTCACGGACATTGAGATAGCCCGCCAGCTCACGCGGATGACATAAGACCGGGGGCCGCAGTATAACACTAACAATACAGCAAACGAGTGTCAAAAAAGGGAAGAAAGAATGGTAAAGATATGTAGTACAAGACAAAACATAAATAAAAGACGTAGGGGATTCGAAATATTCATCTCTTGATCTGCAGACTAGCGCTTTAACCAGCTTGAACTATGTTCGGTGTTCTATAACGCTGGCAACAGTATTTTTCAATAAAAACGTTACCTACAGTAAATGTCCTTAATCTAATTATCTAAATGCCCAAAGAAAGAACTAAATTTCTTCGGTTAATAACATATAAGTTTACGTAAAATCCGTTAAACGTGCTTTTGATTAAGACTACAAAATCGTGCTTGGTTCTCTCTGGGTTTTCAAAAAAAAACCCAGCTGTATTTAACCCTTAGTATTCTACCGGTTGTAAGACAGACGCTCATTAGAGTTGAACAACAATTAGAATATCTTGTCTAGCTGTAATTAATACCTTAATTCTTTATTCTTAGACTTAGCCTGTACAATTTCATTAAAGTTTGATAAAGCCAATTTTATTATACGGGCTACTTGTTCAATAGAAAACCACATACCATGTGTCTCTAATACGCTTAACAACAGACAGACAGACAGACAACTAACATGAAATATGTAAATAAGATATTTAAGACATACACATAGAACATAAATTATGTTTCTAATGTAACAAGTAGACTCCTAAAAGGAGTAAGATTCCTTCGTAGGGAGCTATATTTTATTTCAAAAATGAAGAAGCAAGCCCAATCTGCGGCAAAACCTTCAGTAAGCATCAAGCAAAAAGTTTTAAGTAAACTGACCAGAGGTCAGCTAAAGCCTGCTGTGCAGCGATAGTTACCTGTCAAACGGTGGATTGCACTAAATTGGAGTAATTGACGATTAGCTTAAATCGACTCAGCTTAAACTTGAATTTCTTAAATCAGTTCAATCCGCTACACCAATGAAGAGTAGCACAGTTGGCGCTTAAGAGTTATTTGAAAACTGCCGATTCAGCCGAGATTTAACTAAATTTATTCAACTGGAAATTATCTCCAACTCAGACTTAAGTTAATCCGATTTGGTGTAATCCACTAAAAAATTAAGAAAACAATCCATAACCAGAGAGAGCAACCTCATCCTAAACAGGGACTATGATTGATATATGTAGTGGCTTTTAATCTTTTGTCAGTAAAAGACTTCCAGATAACAGTCACAGCAATGTGATAATACAGACCTAAACTACATGAGCTAAACAAACGCACTGGAAAATGTTATCGCTGATTTCTATGTAACTTTTATGCTAGACAACGCTTAACGCACGCACAGCTAATCCAAAGTGCTCAGCAAACGAACGCACACGCTTATGAAACACTCCATACTGTCCGCCAGAATTAAATTTAAAGACCTGTTGTGCTGTGGCACAACAGGAAAAAACTGTCACGAAATTAAAATACACAGGTGACAGAAGGACTGAGAATCGAACCAGCTACCTATCTTCGGTTTACGAAACAGTGATACTGACCACTACACCACTCACCGTTCACGAAAGGTTACTTTAACTTAGCCAAAAATACAAAAAAGACATTTAATTAAAATATTCACAATTTTGACTTTAAATCGAAAAAACCTTGTTCATTACATATTAATATGTACCATTCTCGTATAATAAATAGAGATAAAATTTGCCTAAAATATGTATTTGTTCCGTTTTTTCTGAAGTTTCAAATATTATCGGGATCTCCTATTAGATGCTGATTGGCTGTGGCTGAATGCCAACAGCCAATCAGACAGTATCCAGACAAAATAAACTTGACATCCAAGGGGGAAAACATGTATCAAAATCAGATAATTGAAACCAAGATGGGGGACAGAGTTTTAATTTTGCAAAAATTTAGACTTTCGTCTGGTTGATGAAATTTACCTTGTTTAGGATATGTTTTAGCTCTATTTTTTTGGTCACGCCCTCCACGGTTGGAACACGCTTAGCTCTATAAGCTAGCACAGTGCAAAACATATGGCAATGTCTTACGTACAGAATTGCTTTGCATGCAATTCATACAACGTTATGATTCTAATAATTCCGCCTTCACGCGGAATAATAAAAGTACAATGAAAAGGTACAAGACACATTTTACAGGACAGACTCTTTTAGTCTTTTGTATTTCTGATTCTTAGAACCAAACGGAGCAAGACTTATCGTTAAACTTTATTTCAACTTTGTTTTTTACGAAGCAATATCTTTCCGTTAATATGGAATTAATTTGTCTTAATTTCCTTTATTGCTGAACACGTTCATATTAAATTTGTAATTTACATGTGCAAAACACTTTTTCGCATAATAATAAAGAAAAGAATAATAAAAAATAAGAACTCATTAAAAAATTAACTCATTAATAGCTTCTAGCTAGCTTGAAAAAACAGTAAAAAACATTTGCAAGTACACTGACACGATATATTTCTGGTTTCAGCCAATACGACTGAAAAGATTTTAAAAATTTTTTAATTTTTCCTTGAAAAAATTTTTCATCAAAAAAGTTCCTTTTTTGATACGCGCAGCTACCTGCCGTTTTCAAGTAGCAACTAGATTAGTATGTATCTCAGTCTTCTTTTAAAATACTACTGGTGAAACTCACCAAGCATTTCATTAAAAACAAACACTTTGTTTGAAGCAGACGATTTTTATTTATTATACGTGGACAACCAATACTTCAAAATGAAAAGAAACTGTGACGGATTATGACAGGCCAATTGTGAGCATTAAAGGCTTTTCTTAGTGCTTACACTAAAATCCCAAATTAATTAATTTCACTCTTTTGTAGACTTGTAGTCTATTAGAACGACTTATCCATTAATATAGTGGGCTCCGTAAATTAAGGGAATGCTGAGTATTTCACAACAAATGTCTTTATTAATGAATTATGCCCATTCATAAATTACTGAAATTTGGCAGGATGTATTACGTTAATTTATTACCGGGAAAATTGACCAATTGTTTGTTTAATTTGCTTGTTGGTTAATATTATTATGCTATCTCACAATTTGGCTGGGATTCACAAAGGGTGTTTGAATTTAGACAAGTCTGACAAAATAAACTGCTGGATCCTGAGACAAAAAGAAACATGGGAGTTCTTTACACAAGAACGAATTGCAGGTATCAAGAGTACAACGAGTAGTCACAAAAATTACGTAATGAATTAAACAAGCTTTGTGAATCTAACTCATTGGGTGGAATTCTAGAAGGGTGATTAGCGAGTGACTAACTTAATCAGTCGCTAAACGTTCTTTCATTACGTTTTGTCATTGCGAATTCTACACGCTGAGAATAGACTTGCCTGATGTCTTTCTGCAAACATAAACTTAAAAACGTAAAAACGTAAACGTGAACGTAAAATTAAAAAACGCACAATGCCATTAGTATTTGGTAGCTAATTATGGCAAATTTGAACGTTTTTCTTTAAGAGGTGCAAAAAAAAGCAAAACTAAAAAGTTTAAAAAAACTCACTGTTTGTTTTTGGTCTTAATCAGGTGACTGACTGGTCTTGAGTCGACACAGTTTCGGTGAGCGGACGAGAAACAAATGTGCTCTCAGCGCAAACATGTAGGAAGGCCCTAATTAGGCGATTTCTTGAGTTTCATTTGTTGTCGGCTAAGCTGCGATTGTATAAAAATGGTGCAGCTAAACATTTACTGGATAATGGAAGAATAAATATGTCGACCTTTTCTTTAATGGTGCAATGAAATTACATACAACCTAAAGAAGAACTATCTTGGAATAGCTCGAGAGCAAGAACAGATAGAGAATAAGTTGGTGTAATTGGCCGTTAGTTGGTCTGTTAAAACAACTGAATCTATGGAGTTTCTGGGAGTTTCAAAATATATAAACTAATTACTATTTTTTAAATAATGCAAGAAAATCTCTTCTCAAAAAAATTAAGTCTTACCAAAATCTTACCAAATGTTAAACTTTTTGCTGCCCCGGGGGAAAGAGAGAAAGGTGAAATATAGTTGAGAACGTGAAGTCAAGACTGATACCTAAGCTTGATTTCATCATAATAAATATTTGCGGAATATAAGCTGATTAGAATTCAATTAGCGATTTCCCTAATTTTCCAAACCATGTGCTTCCCCCAGCCCCCCTAAAAGTGACACTAAGCCACCGCTTATAACAACTTATCGTGTATTTTATTATTAAATAATTAGACAACTAATTAATTATAGAGAATTAATAACAACAGAGCATCTTAAGTAAGCTAGAGTCTACTAAGCGTTGAACTAAAGCAAACAAATTGACAAGTGTCAAAGACACACCCTTTTAGACACTAATCTCTAAAGCTACATAAAAGCAGAAAAATTGTTTTCGTGTATTCTTAATTAATTTTAGGAGTTTAGAGTACAACTTCATAAAGAAAAGTTAGTAATTGGTTTGGCTTGTAAGCATATAGGTATACTTAAGTCCTAAATTGAGATTAAGTTGTTATCTCTATATATAGACCATGCAATACATAATACATATATGAAACATCTTAGCAAAAAGCAACCACTCAGCTTTCAAAAATGGTGCATGTTTGAACAAGACAAAATCAACTGAAGGCTAGTTCAGATTCGTCCTTGTCCTTACCTTGTCGTTTTGTCCTGATTCCTGAAGCAATTTTAAAAAACCTGCCTCAATGCAGCTGTTTTTTGTTAAGACAAAGCAGCAATCATGTCTACATAGTGGTCTTGAATGAAAATTTGTTTTAAATCTTTCCAGCAGCTTATACAATTTCAGAAAAACGTAAATTCTGTCTAGATACTCAAGTATGAAGTATATATATTTATCAAGGGTGAATAAATCGTTAAATATGTATACAATACGTATCATGAGTTTAATTCAACCAAATTCAACTCAACCTATTCCATTTTATAACCAAACATGTAGATATGAATTACTTGGCTTAGCAACAATTTTTCGAACAAATTTTCGAACGGTGTGTTGTCATTGTCCTTGACTTCCCGGCTGTGGCCATTTGTATTTTGTGTTTCCCAAATTATTATTCCCACATCCCAAACTATCTCCCCTTCTCAGTGAATGTTTTATTTACAACAACTTAGGTATTAATTTAGAATCTGTGTTTTCTTGCGTTTTAGGTTACATAGCTTAGGCTTAGGGGTTTCAGGGTAACTAGGTGCAGTTAGTTAATTAGGTAGGCTTCGGCCCTACGCTTCGGCTCTGGCATCAATATCGAGCCCACAGAGTCACGTAGACTACACATACGTACCTATTTATATAAAGTTCAAGCAAAGATAAGTATAAAAATCAATACGTTAGTGCACACAAATTTAGTAAGTGATTGTAACTTCTTCCAAACCGTACACCTGGCAGGTAGGCGACCCTCCATTACATGATTTTGAATAATTAAAAAAACAATAAAAATACATTGCAAAATGATTGAATAGTTTATTCGTACCTTCTACTTGCACTATGCAGCTTTAAAGAGACGGATAAAGCAGTGCAACAGAAAAACCCGCCACCTCAAAAATCCAAATACGGACACATTTTCTCCAGATTTTCTGCCAACCCGCCCTCGGAAATTTCAACCCTCTATCTAAAACTGTTTTCTATTTTTCGACGAAACAATTGTCTCCAACACTGAAACCACTTTTTTTCAACCTTAAGGTTTTGCAATAAATGCTTCAGAAATTCAAAAAAATAAATTCACAATTCACATGTTTTATCTGTTAACCATCCCTCTGCTTTATATACCTACATAGATACATATAAACTAAAACTTAACAATCATATACAGTCACTGTTTCAACCTCAACATTACGTAACACATGCAGTCAAATTGTTGCGCAAAAGCATGCCTGGCACTACAGTCAGTAGGCAATTAGGTAAGTAATATGTAATTATTGTAATTAATTATACAGTAGCCATCAGCTTTAATCACACTTTTGAAATTGACGTTTTTTAGCTCAGTTATTTGCATGTTCTGTGGACTTCTGTGTAGTGGGTCTTTAAAGTAGAAGATCTAAGGTACGCTGAGTTCCCATTCTGATGATAGTGGTTGGCTTGCAGCTCACTTACTTACTGCTGAGTGCTGACAAATTAATTCTGAATAACCACATGCTTATTGTTAAAATGTAGTTTTTTTTTAAATTTTACGAAAATTGTCTGAAAAACTCTCTATCTTCAACTCACAAAAACTGCTTTGAAAAAACAAAAAAGCAGCATTTTTGTCGTAGGAACATTAACTTTGTATGAAAACGTTCATGAAACACTTTTTATAGACGCAACGTCTCAGAGAGCAAATTAGCTAGATCGACGACGGGTTCTTCCAAAAAAAGGCGCAATTTTGTCAGAATTTTTTTCGCTTCACGGAAAACAGAGGAAATAACAGAGTAAAAAGGAAAGCCTTTGGGGTAGCTAGCTAACAGCTAACTAACGCACAATGGCACTATGTATATACTCACGCAGAAATTACTAAAAAGTAAGAAAAATTAAACTCAAGAAAGACTATTTTTATTCATTGGCTATTTTAACAAACAAACAAAACTAATTCTTTTGCAGTGTTTACTCCGTTATTTGTACAGAAGCTAAAAACAAACCGACACCGGACCGGGGTTAACTTACCTTGAAATCAAAATACACTAAATTATTCATGGAGGTGCAAAAAGACTAAATTAAGATGTCTACTGAATTTGGTTTGGTTTCTTCTACTGATAAACAAGAAAACACTCCCTCAAAATAGATTTACATAACTGTGGGTCGTTTGGCGTCAAAATTTACCGAAAAAGAAATTGTGATTTCTTTGTTGTTGTGTTTGAGTTTGTGTTCTAAAGCTCATTTCACACGAGGTAGATCACCAAGGGGATACATCTGAGGGGCCCTTACGTCCCCACGCTTCTTCAAGTGAACTATAGATGAGACTCCAATTTAAAAAGAAAGAAATGGAAGTAAATATAGGTAAATGAGGGGAGTCAAACCCGGGCTGCTCGCGCCGGTGTCGAGAATGCTAACCACTACACCACAGCCCCCAAGACTGGTAGGCCCTAGTTCTCATTTAAAACGACCCTACAACGATACTCAATCGGTACCAATGCGCCCGGGGCGAACCCGATGTCTTCAGGGCGGAGCACATTCACACCTTGGCTTGCAGAAGTGTCCCCACGCATCCCCAGCAAAATTCCCTTCGTTTCCAATGCGTCTCCTTGGGGATCTCTCTGGGGATACGCGGGTACTTCCGCGAAATTGGTACTCCCTTTGGAGAAAATTTCCTTGAAATGCCAACTCGTGTGATATAACATTACAACATGAAACATACGGGAATACTAGAAATCATAACGCCATGACCTATATTTAATACGTATATCGAAGGACTGCACCAAATCGGATTAACTTACCTAAGCTCCATTCGTTAAATCCTTGCTAAATCGTAGCTAAACCTTAGTTTTCGACTAAATCTTAAACGCCATTTGTGCTAATCTTCATTGGTGCAACCAACTCCAACCGATTTAAACTGAGTTAATCTAACTTAAATCGGTTTAAGCAAATCGCCAGTTAATCCGATTTGGTACAGTTCACAGTAAGAGCACTTGGTGATTGATACGCCACCATATAACCGTGTGTACTGATATGAGCTACTGACTTTTTTAGGTCAGAAGGTCAAAATAATGGCAGAACAGCAGACAAAAAACAGGCCCTTGAAGCATTTAGCGTTGTTTTTGACTGATCTTAGCCAGACACGAACAGAACTAAATTTAATTTGGTCGCGTGCAAACTTTGTTACTCCTCTAATTAGAAGACGCAAAAAGCAACATTAAACAAGACTAAGTTCTAAGCTTAAAGCTGCTACTTGTTTTTTGAAGTTGGCGATTTATATTCTACTCACAAAGCAATTTGAATATTAACTCACGTTTATTATCTTATATTGACGTAATTAGACGCATCTTTTGCAAACGCATAAGCAGAATATAAGTGAAATGAAGTAATGAAAATCTAATGAAAAGTAATTCGAAAATCACAACAGCTGGTAGATTCACAGTGTGCATTATGTGTGCGTGCACTCAGTAAAGTAATTTATGCGCACTGTTGCGTGAAGCGCCAAGTGCATGAACGAGTGCTCGAAGCGCACGAGTTTATGCACCAGTTTCAGGTCGAAGAGTTGCTGAGCGAGCACTATAAAGCATTATAACGCGCTTATATTATGTCTGTTATGAAATACATAATTACACAGTGAGATACCTAAGATGCACGCCTACAGCAGTGCAATAACTAAATTCTAATGCACGCTGTGAATCTAGCAGCGTGCACTTTGCTATTGACGTTAGTTAGCACTATTATTTCAAGACGATATAAAATCTAGTTATTGCACTGCTGTAGGCGTGCATCTAAGTTATTAACTTATCGAACTGTATGTTTCAAAACAGTCATAATATATGCATGATCTCTGAATCACTGTATAACTTAATCACTCTTCTAGATACAACGTTTGTTTTTTACCATACAAAGGTTGTTTATAAAAATGCATTGTATGGTAATTTTACATTAACATTGTATGGTAATTTTACCATTACCATACAATGTTTGTTTATAAAAGTGCCATCATTCCAAAGATAAGTGCGAGCACACAGCATTTTTAAAAATATGGAAACTTCGAAATTCTGCTAGACAATTAATTCGACAGCACGGCACCTTGAAATTACCGATGGCTTAAAAAATACATATGTAATATACTACGAGAAGAAGTTCATAACAAGCCTTAATTACGATACCATAACATAATTTTTCGTACGTTGTTTTTTGAAGCTTTTAAATTTTAATTTTGTAAGAACACCGTTGACCATTTTCGATAAGAAAACCACTGAAAAAAACTATTTCCTCAAACAGCGCTATAAGCCCTAACATAAAGCGTCGGCGTGTGTGTAATACATAACTAAACGTACCAAATAGTAAGTATGATAAAATTACGTTTTTTTATTTTTCTCATCGCTATAGATGGGCGTCAATAGATGAAACCAAGAGTACATAATAGGGAAGAGTATGACACTCTTCCCTATCCTAGCTAATCGGCCCGAACGATGCTCCGGCCGAAATAGCCCTTTTACGTCTTGATTTCAGGCGGGGTGCCCCCCCTACAATCAAGACATGTCTTGATTTCAGGGGGGACCCCCCCTCAAATCCCGGAAGTGTCTTGATTTGAGGGGGGGTACACCCCCTGGTTTCAGCACACTGCCACGGTGGTGTCTTGATTTCAGGGGGGGGGGTACCCCCCTCGTTTCAGCACGTTACCAGCTCACCACAGAGTTCATGCTGGCAGTGTGCTGAAACCAGGGGGGTACCCCCCTCAAATCAAGACACCACCGAATTTGCTCTGGCAGTGTGCTGAAACGAGGGGGGGTACCCCCCCCCCTGAAATCAAGACGTAAAAGGGCTATTTCGGCCGGAGCATCGTCCGGGCCGATTAGCTAGGATAGGGAAGAGTGTCATACTCTTCCCTATTTGAAACGTAACATGCGCCGCTAGCCTTCAAATTAAAGTTAAATTTTTCCTATCTATAAAATATTAAAAACTACAAACTATTCGGAAATTCAAAGTATGGCTCACACTCACACATATGAGCTAGGAAGATTTTAATAGGTTAAGCTATCGCTGTTTTACCTTAAGTAATTTGTTGTTTTTGTTGTTGCTTGTTGTTGTTGCATACCTAAAGAAATTAACAAATTTAGTCTGGGTTAGCCCAAGAAGAAAAAAATATACATGAGTTTTCAACCATTCAAGAAGACCGCAGGGAAACAATTTTATATCGTTTAAAACTTTCAGACGCCCTTAAGGTTATAGCATACAGTTATAGCAAATTTTAATAAACGCGTTTCCCACCTTTGGGTCAAAACTTTTCCCGATATATTCCTGTAATTACATGTGTAGCCTCGAGAGTAAATGCACAAATATTAGAGCGAGTAGAACTTTTTTCTTTGTTAGCTAATGTTTTTGAAGGCCAATTCACACAAGGTCGCATTTTGCTCCATGGCGTACGCCATAGCTCATTGCAGAGTGTTTGAATGGGCGCATAATAGAATATTCACACTGCCTGCTAATTATGGAATGCATCGGCTCATGCGCCCGCTCGTGAGTTAGCATCCTTATTTCCGATTAATAGAGGAAACTGGAAAACAAGCCTTAGATGAAAGTGTACAGTATTACACCAATCTATTTTATCAAATTAACAGGTTGACTTGCGACTATACCCCACTTGCGGGATTGGAACTAAGCGACCAAACGTTGCCTTAAACTCACACTACTAGAAGCAAAATTAACAATGCAACAATAGCAAAAATAACAAATAACAAATGATACCCGAATTCCCATAACTTACATCATAACGACAGTATACCTTTCCTTAGATGCTAACACCCGTAGCCTGGTTTAGCTTCACATGAAAGAAGCGGTGAATCTGTGCATTATCTTGTGCTCGACCACCTTATGGGCAAAAAAATCAAATTTACACAGATAGGCATGCCACGACTTAGGTAATTCTAGTCTTACGTTTGCTGCCGTCAATGAGATAAAAATTTTATAATTTATAATCAAACAAAAAAGTACATTCTGGTACTACCTGATGTCGCAAAAAATAAAATTTATGGGCAACAAAAACAACAATAAAACGCATTGAAAGCAAATTTAATGTCGTCTATTCACGCAAAAATCTCAAGGGGTAAAATCAGTGCTATAATTTGAAAACGAAAGAGGGTAGACTGTTTTTTACAGCTTTAGAATAATAAAAGTCTCATCAAAGTGTAAGCTCTCACTCACATGTATAAGAACTGGGAAGTTATATAACAGCTGTGAATTAAAATTGTATTACTCAATAATACATATAACAAAAGACTTCAATATAAGAATTATCGCAAACCCAGAGCTTCAAATTTTCGTGGTTAACGTGCATTTTCTTCGAAGCTCCCAAATGTCTGTCATAGTGGACATTTTTTAAACAAAATCTCCATTATGAAAACTGATAAAAAATAAAAAATAAATCATATTATATACCTCATAAAAAACACAAAATTGTTTCGAAAAAGAACACAAAATATCGACTGAACGAAATTTGACCGTTGAGAGTTTTCAATAGAATAAGAAAGCCCTCCTAATCAGTGCCCGAAAGTTGATCCACTGAAGTTAGTCCTAGCAAAAAGCACAAGACGAAGGTCAAATAACTTGGACCATGGAAAGGAAAACCGAGACCAAGCAAACTTGAACAACCGTAGCCACTGTCAACATTTGACTTCGCATACGACTAAGAAAATCTCTAAAGTTGATTTTCCGCTGATCAGGTTACTGGAAAACTTCTTGACGTCTTGTTTCTCTGTAGGCTGTAGCCACCCTCCCACAGAGAATCGTATATAATAGCTGGTTATAGCTCAGCTAGAGCCAGTTATTAGAGCAGTACCGTCTGCAAGTCTTACCTACCGTTTATAGTAGATATATAGGTTACGATAAACTAGTGTTGTGCCGTAAGAGAATTTTATTTAGTTTTAGTTATAGTTTTGATACAAACAATCTTTTTAGTTAATTTTTAGTTATGGTTTTGGTAGAAATTCGGCTTTGGTCAAGTGTTAGTTACGGTTTTGGTACTACGGAAGATTGCAGTTTAGTTTTAGTTTTTTAGTTACGGTTTTGGTACTACGGAAGATTGTAGTTTAGTTTTAGTTATACCTAGTTTTAGTATGATTGCAGAAATTTAGTTTTTTAGAAATAGTTTTCGTTTTAGTTATGGTATCCCAGAACAACACTATTGTAAACCTTAAAAATAGTGGAAGTTACATATCGAGAAACTCTGCAAATATTGAAAAAACTGAATGTTTGTTCAGAAAACGACAGCTTACGAGGTCCTTGCACACACGCTTTTCAAGAACACACCTGTAGCCCCATGAAAATTAGTTTATTCCAAGGCATTATTTTAGCTGAAAGTAATTTTATTAAATATGCCTGCAGGTACTCAAGCATACTTAATGCTGTTTGAATAGGAAGGGGAAAACTGAGGACAGATGGAATACGACCACCAACCCCAAAAGACCCCACCCATTTGGGATTAGGAGCATCATACAACATTTAAAGGGGCCTATCCGGCCAAATTTTTGGGACCATTCCCTCCTGAACGACCAAAACTACCCTAAAATTTGCAAACTTTTGTAAATTTTTCCTAAAAAGTGCCATTTTTACTAAATTTTGCCCAAATTTTCGCGACCCACTTCGCCCGGTCCCTTGATTTAGAAGGGGGGCTCCCCCCCATCCCCCCCGCTCATACCTGCATGAAGGTGACAGTAACAATTTCGACGATATGTGTTTGAGCACGTTTTCGCAGCGACTAATAAAATTACAGCAGCCGTAATAATTTTCATAAAGTAGACTAAAATTGTAATGTTGGTTTTTCACTTTCACAAAATTTTTAGTTTTAGGCTAGCTACTACGTTGGCTTACAAAATTACTATTAGCGAAAGTGGTATCTAGTTTTATGTAACTTGCACATTTAAAACTGAATATTATTTGTGTACGATATAATGTATGTAGGTACATAGGTAGTTTCATACAACTATAGTTACTTTACTAGTCCTTTCAAAAAAGAGTTTTCACTAAAAACTAATTTAAGAATTTGTCCAAATCGTTACTGCCAACTTAAGCTACACTAAACGATACTAAAACTACTTTAGAAGCGAACGCCAAAAACTGTAGAACCTAAGCCAAATAAAATATCGGCAAAAAGAATCTTGTATAAGAGTATGAGTGTATGACACGCTTGAAATTGACCAGCTTGGCTGCGCGGTAGATGCGTCTTGGTTGAATCAAGGATACACCCTGTCAATAGTACTTAAAATGCAAAAAATTCAGCGCGCTTCCAATCCAAAGCCAGTTAACCTAATCCAGAGGCTAATAAGTGGTATTATCGTATTTAATCTATAAGTTGTTTACTCTGTAATAATAGCTAATACTGCAAAAATGTAGCTCCAACGTTTTATGCAATCTACAGTCTACACACGCATTGTATCAAGAGTCCATAATAAGAGGAGTATGCCACTGTTCTAGACCCAGCTTGTCCGCGGCGATAGGCCACAAACGTGTATAGTGTCATATATGCTCTTGTTATTATGTACTCTCGATAGGATCTGCAGAAGCAGACCTTAAACGTGTGCATTTCTCCCCAGACGCGTGTCATTGCTACTAGCCACCAAGTGAAATGGAACCCGCCGTCACAGCTTAACAGGCCAAGAGATACTGTAGAAATTAACAAGACTGAAGCACCAACCTACAAAATGCTACAAAAGTGCATCACTGAAATGCTATTTCGAATATGTCCAGATAATTTATTAGGCTACTTAAAGCCTACTCGTGTCCAAAAAGAGACAAAAGATCACTTATCACCAAAATTAGGCGTAATGTCAGGAATAACACAAAAACAAATTAATAAAAATGCTGACTAATTAGCGACCTAATAGCCCACTTAATGTCTTGACATATTTTAAGTACAGATAATTTATAACAGTTTCAAATGCCTTAGAAAACATTTATAAATATAACATTTTCCACATGGAGAAAAAAAGTAATTTTATGTTTTTGCATTTACACGTGGCACCAAGCAGGAGTACATAATGTGGAAGAGTATATGACACTCTTCCCTACTCTAGCTAATCGGTCGGAACGATGCTCCGGCCGAAATACATAGCCGTTTTACGCCTTGATTTCATGGGGGACATGTCTTGATTCCAGAAGGGTGTTCAGCATAGCACTTTAGTCGACGAGCGTATACCTACATACAACTTTCAGACGACGAGTCAGCGAGTCACGTTGCTGTGCAGTGTGCACTTGAGTTGGCAACGGCTCAAACAACTCGACCTGACACTGTAACGCAGTGGTCGGTCAGTGTAGAAGGCGGGTCTTGCAAACTGCAACGACAGCCGCGTAGTAAAGTGTAGTTAGAAGTTCTACTTGGGATTTATAAAGGCTGTTAGAAAAGTTAGTCGTAGGCCGGGATAGTGTAGTGGTCAGTAACGCGTCTGCCATTACACGTCTGCCATATTCCGGAGTGTAGCAGAAGGCACAGGTTCGATTCCTGTCCTGGTCTTTTCTGAAAAGGGTATGTGGGGGCGACCCCCCACCTTTCAACACGACTAACGACTAATTGTGAAGCTGCTACAAAAAGTCCCTGAACCCCTTTATAGGGTCCTTTGAAATTTTTAAATGCCAGCTTTTAGACTTCCTAAAAGGGCTTGATAGGTATAAAAGATTTTTGGTCATTGAATATTTTGAAAATTTGATCAGCAATAAACTTATGAAAACTTACTGAAAACATTTTTAAATTCAAAATTGAACACAACACTGTCAGCTAGCTGCACACAAAAAGTCACGGCACAAAAAAATCAACGATTTATCACAAAATCATATTAGCATATTTAAATAAAACTAACTCTGCTATTACTTCTTAAGGTGGCGCTCTGAATAACCTAGTTTGGGCGATAAAATTTTTCACGTCAGTTTTCGTTAACTCAAGAAGAAAAGTTGTTCCAAATTAAGTTAGCTTTCATTTGATGTATATAACGTCAAATTTAACACCTATTTTTCAATGGGAAAAATCTTTAAATCGTCATACCAAAAAATCCGAGGGTACGTGGGGTACGTTTCAGGGTGCGTGGGTCGACAAATTTTTTTCCAACCCGCGAAACCTAAAAAATCACTAGGTCGGCCTCCAATTTTACAGAAGTTTTAGTACCGTGTAATAGTACCATTCGTTTAAGGCACGTGTAGCAATGCAAACGATGAAGGTACAGGTGTGCGTGCAGTTTGCAAATTGAAATTATAAAAACAATTATCAGGTAGGGTATGTCTATGGAGTGGTGGGTTAAAGTGGGTCGCGGGTTTTACGGCGCGGGTTGGGTTGGTTGCGGTGTCACGGGGTAAATCATCCCCCCTAGAAAATCATCCGGGGGGATAAAATACCCCGGGGCAAATCATCCCCCTGGATAAAATACCCCGGGGCAAATCATCCCCCCGGATGAAATTCCCCGAACACAACTTTAATTAGTGGAAACAGTCACGGGGTAAATCATCCCCCCTAACAAATCATCCCCCTTACGATGTGACAAAGAAACCATCCGTCTAGCCATCACAAAGTAAATTTTGTTTATTGAATATGTTTCTGAGATGCAATGGTTGCAAGAATGTATGATAAATCACGAAACCGCCAATCGACAAGGAATTTAGTGGTAAATAAAACATAAATAGTTGTTTAAGAGTATAGAACGCTCCGTTTTGGTGAGTTGGGTTGAAAGTTGAAAGTTAGTAGCCTATAGATTTGTTCCATCGCTCAGGCATGTTCCTAAACCTAACCTACCTCACTCTAGAGTATTACCAAACTGAGCAACCGTACGCTTGCATTCTTTGAAGGCTAGTATTATTAACCCTTTCATGCCCAGAGGATCATGGGAGATACCACAGATCAACTATCATATCTGGGTAGTGTTTTGCCTAGTGATGTGAGCGGAAACTGAAACTGAAACTAGTTTCAGCTTGTACAGGTTTCAGTTTCAGCGCCTGAAACTTAAACTGAAACTGAAACTAAATCCATCCTGCAGCTGAAACCTCAGCTGAAACTGAAACTCTTCTAAAGCTGAAACTGAAACTGAAACTTAAACTGAAACTAAAATCTGTCCAGACCTGAAACAGCAGCTGAAACTGAAATGCCGCTGGAGCTGAAACTGAAACTTAAACTGAAACTGAAATTACGCAGAAGCCGAAACTGAAACTGAAACATAGTTTCAGTTTCAGGTCAACTGAGTTTCCGCCAATGCTGGTTTCAATGTGTGTGTGGGTACGTAGCTGAAACTGAAACTGTAGTTTCAGTTTCAGCCTCAGGCAGTTTCAGTCGTGCATCCCCTGCGCACAAATTATTGATTTTTTGTTATACACTAAGCAAGAGTATATAATAGTGTCTTACTCTATGTCTATATTAGAGATCGGCCGGGGCTGGTGGCGAGCTGCGGTACGACCGGCCGCCCGGGCCAGGCCGGCCCGGAACCGACGCTCAGTTCAGACGGCCCGGCCCGTGCCCGGCCAGGCTGCACTGCGGCCCACGGCCCACCACCGGCCCGGGGCAGCGTGGCAGCGGGCCGACCGGGTCGACCGGGCCGCGGGATGGAGCTTCAGCCTCGAACCAATCAAATTAAGTTATACATACGCAATGGACGTCGCAAAGAAACTGGTCTTCACAGCAACTAGCGAGCATTGTCTGCAGTTTAAACGCAAAGTGATGTGAGCGGGAACTAAAATCAATGGCGGGTGGACTACACTTGACTTATCTCAAGTTTAAAATTATAATTTGACCCAAGTGCGCTGCAACAATGTGAAGATTGGTGCAGTTGAAGCTTTTTGTAAACGCCTGAGCTGAGACTTAAGTTTTATTTATTTGGTAGAGGGAACGCCACCAACAACAAAACGAATACAAGTTTCCGCTTTTTAGCTTTCCTTTCAGCGTTTTGACGCTTAACATCAATATTTTACAGTTGAAACTTCAGCTGAAACACAAATTAGTCTGGGATCTTCATATAAGTTGACCGCCGCTGTCACACTGAACTGTATGAACGTGAGATAAAAAGTCGTGCATTCATTAATTCATTCTACAGTTAGAGTGTATCTGTGTAAGGTCCGAGAGTTCGCGCTATCTTATCACTATCTTATCTTATGTACATAGTTCATTAATGTAAGCTTGGGGCTTCACAAGGCAACGTCGACGACCGTATACACTACGTAGAAAAGTGTGACGAAAACAAAATATAGCAAAACTGAAACTGAAACTAAATGCTTCTGGAGCTGAAACTGAAACTGAAACTTAAACTGAAACTAAAATTTCGCCGGAGCTGAAACTACAGCTGAAACTGAAACTAATCTAGAGCTGAAACTGAAACTGAAACTTAAACTGAAACTAAAATTTCGCCGGAGCTGAAACTACAGCTGAAACTGAAACTAATCTAGAGCTGAAACTGAAACTGAAACTTAAACTGAAACTCGTAAGGCAACTTTAACATCACTAGTTTTGCCCGGGCCTGTACCGGGCCCCGGCCCGGCGCGAGTTTAAGTTTAGTCGGCCGGCGTTTAATTGAAAATGGGTTTCAATGATTAAATGAAATATGTAATTGAAACAACCCTAGAGAGCACTGTGTACTGTGTAGCGACTGTATTAGCCGGAAACACACAATCGATGGGCCAGGCTGTTGCTCGCAAGGGCCAGTTGGGTTTATGCTGTTCTTCAGGATGCGGCATATAGCAAAGCAGCACGTGACGGCCCAACGGGCCTATGACAGCCCGCAGGCCCCGGGCCCATCGGCCCGGCAGGCCTGTGCAGGCCACGGGCCCGCCAGGCGCGCGACTCGGCCCGAAAAAGTTGCTAGTGGCATAACTCCATAGCTGGGGCTATGCAAGACTAGTCAATTCTATTGACAAGATCTTTGAACTGTTTTTATAGAGAATTGTAGGTCTTCGCATTTGGCCGGCAATTTATAGTACTACTGCCACACAGCAAAGCCTATGCTTAATTAAATTTGACCGCTTATTTAAGGTGGTAGTGTCGCCAAAGCAGTTTTGCTCACAGGCTGCGAAATGAGAACTTTTTGCTTTGAAATTGTACGTTCACTGAGAAACTAGTAAAATGCCATATGGTGTCAAATAAATACTGCCAGACACTAAACTACCAATATCTACCAATATTTTTAACCAATCACCATTTGTGAGCCAGACATCACACAATAGAGACATAAAATTTCAAAAAATGAAGCCAGATATCAGATTGGCCAGCTTGTGAAGTACATGTAATGTTTTGACGCACAAGTTTTTGCCACAAATAAGAAAAACAAATAATAAAGATTCGTTTTTCCTTTGATTTCAAAATAAGCGTCTAAATTTTTTACAATTTATCATTATTGCTGTGAGTACTTTACAGGTTACGCACAGTTTTACAGTTCAAAGAGGCATTACTCCACAACCACTCAAGCAATTTGCACTAAATTTTGTGTGCAGAAACTAGAGCATATGTGCTTTTACTTTGTGTAAAGAATCTAAGCGAAAAGATTTTTAATTGTGACGAAATTATCGAATGTGAATAGGTTTTCAAAACGTCATTTTTCCGAATTTGCGACTTCACTGCTAACTGTATACTGCATCAATTTTTCTGAAACTTAGCAAAAATATTTGCCTTAAAACATAGTTTTAGAATATATAAAGAACAATGACCTATCTTTCACTGTAAAAGTTTTATAATCGCGCAAATTCGACTGCTTTCGCGACACTACCCCCTTAACTTAATTTAACTCGAAAACGTAACGTCCTAGACCCTTAATCACCTGATTATGTTTTGTTCACCATTCATTTCTAATCGAATGGTTGTTTCGCGATCTGTCTATGACGCACGTAGCTCGAGCAATGTCCAGAAAACTAGATGGTGTAAGAATGGGGCTGTCTAGCCAGTGAAACTCTGGGCATTAAAGGGTTAAACTACAGAATTCGCTCTATCAGATGCACACAAAGTTGACTGCTGGCGTCCCAATAAACAATAGCTAGGTAGGGTTGGGTAAAATGTCCGTTCAACCAAGAGTACATAAGTTCAACCGACAAATTGCTGAAATAAATCGCACCACTATCTCTAAAATTTGTCCACATCCGCAACAGCTGGGGAATAACACTGCTACTTTAAGGGGCAGCTACACTAACTTTCAACTCAACAAAACGTTGCGTTCTATACTCTAAATGACTATTTATGTTTTATTTACCGTTAAATTTCTTGTCGATTGGCGGTTTCGCGATTTATCATACATTCTTGCAACTATTGCATCTCAAAACACATCCAATAAACGAAAATAAATTACTTTGTAATGGCTAGACGGAAGATTTATTTGTCACATTTTAAGGGGGATTTGTTAGGGGGGATGATTTACCCCGTGACTGTTTCCACTAATTAAAGCTGTGTTCGGGGAATTTTATCCGGGGGGATGATTTGCTCCGGGGTATTTTATCCGGGGGGATGATTTGCCCCGGGATATTTCATCCACCCCGGATGATTTTCTAGGGGGGATGATTTATATACCCTGTGACAGCGGGTTACACACGAGTGTCGAGCCGCGGGTCTAAAATTGTGACCCGCGTCCATCTTGCTCACAAAAGTTTCAGTAACCAAATGGTCAGTTTTTGACAATACCAATAATATAGACCGGCTTTCCTCACTCTTTTCTCCGCTAACCGGTTATAGCTAACGCGCTGTCTTCACCGAAGCAATGACATTGAACGATGATGAAGCCCGCCTTGATTTGCCCCTAAATAATGGCTGCAAAAAACAAAAACACTCAGTCATCCAAAATTTATTTACATACAAAATTTCAAAAACACGAACCACCAAAAAATTTTTTACACACAATCTACACAAAGTTACAACGCGTAGCAGCAAGAAATAAATAAAAATATAACTAATACGGTCAAGAAAACAAGGTCGCGTTTATAAGGGTCGATTCATACTTACAGCCGAATGTCAAAATCAAAATAAAAAACGCTCCACCCAATTCCAAGCCATTGCGTGAATCGACAAACAGCTGCAAATAGATGCGATAACTACGAAATATTTATGAGTCGGCTTAAGGGGGGGGGGGGGCTGCCCAGGTCAAAAATCAAATTTCTCCAATTTTGCTTATTTTCACATACGTTACTCCCCCAAGGTACCCCAACCTCAGATAAGAACAATTAAGCTTGAAGGTGCACTTTTGGTTCGGTGCCTTTGTCAGTGTATTTACATAGGCAAATGCACGCAAAAAAACCTAAAAGTAGCCTTTAGATGGACAGTTCTAACACAAACCACATTAAGCCAATCAAGCTGAAACTTGGCATAGTAGCAGCTCACATGTATGCGCAAAATCGTATGATCCGGATTTTTGATATGTATTTTCAACTCTAAAATCGAGGGCGAAATGCGAAAAAATGGCCGTTTTTTGGGCCCGCCAAATTTGAGTGATTTTACATTTGGCGTCACGGCTCAGGCCATGGGCAAAAATTTAAAAAAATGGATCATAGAGGTGGCGATATGACATTAGGCTATCGAATCATGTAAAAATCAGCTTCGTCAGTATTAACAAAAATTTCGAGTAAAGGAACGCTTTGTGAGCACAAAAAACTTTTTTTGCGCCTATGATTTACATGTAAAATGAAATTTTTGGGAGCTCCTAGTAAAAAATTGGCAAAAGCATTGGTTCCAGTTTGTTACATCTGCGATGCGCCTTCCCTGGGGCTACATTTTGTGCAAATTTGAAGCGAATCGGAGAACCTAAAATTTTCACTTATACAGGTAGCCCCCCCTTAACCTTAAAATTTTATTAATATCTCTGCACTCTGCAGGCAAAAAATCTTATCGTCTCAACCCGCAGAAGAAAACCTACCTAAATAAAATTAAACATTAAGTATGGTGAAACTATCATTTTTCAGTTTCTACATATTCCAGCAGTTTTCGACGAAACACCAACGCATACACATAAATTTTAGTAAAAAAACTATATAAAACTCAACGGATAAAATTACAAACATTTTTTGCATAACATTATTTATTAGGTATGTTTAATCCTAAGCAAAGTACGGCTGCAAGCAACCATCGCCAGAAAAAAACTGAAAATGGAAAAACGTCTTCGCTGAGATAAGAACAACCAAGATTGATGAATAACCCAAAAATCTATTTGTTATTATCTCAGTGAAAACCCGTGCAATCATGGGTCGGTTTGCGTGAACATCACGACGTGATAAATAAACGCCACTCTTGTCATTAGGATGCTCTAGTGAGGGTTTAACCGTTTAAGGGTCGGTTCGTATTTAGTACGGATATTGGAACACACGGGTAAACAGACGAGAGTACAGCTGGACAATACTGTTGTTTTGATACCGCAAAATAATTTAAATATGATACTTGGAATTTAAATAAAATACTTTTGATATTTGATACTTGGAAAAAATCCCATAGACAAATTTAACGACAAAACGGCTATTACATGAATACTTTCACTTTGTCCATCAACCGAATTTCCAATGCACCATTTCAGTCAGGTAAAATGACATACTGCTCAAAAATACGAAATGCAGTCGTGTTTGTGCAGTATGAAAACGTTGCCCCATTTGCCACAAGAGGACGAAAGGCACTTTTGTCCGTATGCTCGTGTTCATTTGCCCGTATGCTCTGAAGCATAATAAATCGATACTATTAAGCTTGAAGAACTGAGCCGCAACTATGAACAAAATATTACAAACTTTTTTACCACATACTAGTAGCGCAATTATAATGGTCTAAGCTTAATTTTTTTAAAACTGACCAAAAATCACACATCATATTATAAAATATCATAGACATTATATCAGTCTGCACTATTTTATCACAATTTACAGAATGGACATTACAGCAATACGGAAACAAGACGATAAGCTACAAGACAGGGCACAAATAAAAATCAGTGGACAGCAATGATTTTTTTCATTTTTTCTAAAATTTAGCAAAATTCGGGGATATTTTTGGTAAATTAAGGGCTGGCCTCCCCAAAATTTGGCCTGAAAGCCTCCCTCAAAATTTCGATCCCGATACATACGCAATCAAAATTCTACTATAATTGATAATTCCCAAACTGCATGTTGCTAGGTTAGAGTGAATCTCTAGCCTTCTTCAGGTTAACAGTTGACGTCTATAAAAAAGGTTTAAAAGTTGGCTTCCCAGCAACGCTGCAATTCTGCAAAATATCTAATAATAATACTTGAAAATTTAATAATTTAATTTAAACCTTTGATTTCTCATCATCACTGCGATCCACAGAAACTGAACAATCGATAAATACACAGGGGGGGGGGTATTTTAAGGGGGCAGTCCACGGGGGTGGATGCTATGTGAGGCAGCGGTCAAACTGCTGGTCCCCCACGTATCCCCCACGAAGGGCGCGTTTGACGTTCTGTTCAAACTGATTCCGATTCGATTGCAACATTTGGGCTGCTTCTTTATTCAGGGGATCTTCTGGGTTGGGCTCCTGAAAAAAAAGTTTTTTGTGAAAGCATTAACGATTTTTACGATACACAGTTTTTTACTAAAAATACTTCACTGCCGGATGGCTACTTGCGAGTAACTTATATTAAGCGCCAGTAACGGACCGGCCCTATACATAAAGTATAAACCACTGACTACATTGATTATATACATGTAACGGGGTCAAATTTTTGGGGGCCCCTCCGCCCCTGATCGACTAATAATACATGTACGAGACGACTGACTACTTCAGTTCTGAAGCATTGATTTGTAAATAGACACACATATAGACTGGCGCTACATTGCTACAAACACAGATGCACATGCGGGGGGTTCGGGGGGGGGGCCCCACCCCCCCCCCCCCCCCCAGATTTGAGATTCCGGGACAAGCCCCCCCCCCCCCTCAGATTTGACCCACCGGGGCAATCCCCCCGCTTGACGCTAAAAGAAAGGTGTCCGAACACTCAAAACTGCCCCAGATCGCCGTAAAATGCTCCAAAGTCTAAAAATGAGCAAAAAGTGAAAAAATTTCCAAATCTAAATCTAAATTTTTCCCTTTTTTGGCATAAATACGAATTTTTTGCGTTTTCGTCCGCTCAAGCCCTGAAAAAGTCGGGACAAGCCCCCCCTAGTTTCAAAAATTCTGGGACAAGCCCCCCAAGACCGAGACCCCGTGTACATGTATGGCTACAAATTTCATTAATCCCATAAGCCATCCGCCATCACTGAAGCTCAAGGCCTATTCACACGAGAGCGCATTTTGCTCAATGGAGTACGCTCGTACGTACGAGAAGGCGCATTCCATAATTAGAATGTTCACACACGCACACTGCCTGTTGCATTGTGTGAAATAATGCAACAGGCAGTGTGAACATTTTCTAATCATAAAAGGCGCCCGCTCATGCCCCCTTGTAATGCGCCCGCTAGACCTCGTGTGAATTGACCTTCAAGTGAGGGATGACTGAGTGGCAGTGCGTTGTACTGCAGATCTAGGGGTTTCCGGTTCGAATCCTCTGAACCAAGAGCCAATCAGAATTCAAAAAATACACGAAATATCATGTTCTCTTTTCCAACGAAATAGGTATACTAGTAGAAATTTTGTAAAACACCCATAAACTTACGAGAAATAAATATTGTAATCCGTACACAATCGAGTTAATTGTCAACACCGGTTTCCAGTCTTCTCTGTAATTATTGAATTAAATTATACTAGAACATTAATACTACAGCATAGTAGAACATTAGTACTAGAAAACATTAGTACTACAACTCTAGTAAACAAATTGAGTTGTTAAATTAATGAATTAGTTAAATTTTTTCGTCGGACACAACTTGGACACACCTTCCATTTTAAAAAAAAACTGTTTCTGCCAATCAAAAACGAAGGGCGGGGCTTCCTTGAGGTAGCTCCTCGTAGCTTAACCTACCCCCTTTTTACCAGCGTCATTTCAATGGCAAACAACTGCGGAAAAAATCGACGCGCGATGATATATCCATACATGCATGAATGAGGGGGGAACTCCCCCCCCCCCCGAATTCGAAGGGGCGGAGGGAGGGTCACGAAAATTTGGGCAAAATTTAGTAAAAATAAAAACTTTTTTGGGAAATTTGGAAAATGTAGGGTATTTTTTGTCGATCAGGGGGGAGAGGCCCCCCAAAATTTTGACGCCGTTACATGTATGAATATATATATATATATATATACCCCACTTCTTCTAACCTAACCTAACCTACCTAACTTCCAGCTACGTCTCTTCGTCTGATAAAGTAAATTAAACAATCCAGACCAAACGACAGTTGACAAGACATGTTACAATATACCTGAGAATATTTAGGCAAACATTGCCTTCCAGATCAATGTTGGGATGGTAGACTTTCGTCTCACACTTGACTTTGGGCGCTTCATGGGGATAGTTGGGACCAACTTTGAAACTGAAGCTAAACTTGCCGCCTTTGTAGAAACCCTGCAATAAAATACAAACACGCAACTTTTGAAGCTGGTACAATTCAGTAAGCAATATGACCGGATAATGCATCCATGCTGACATGAATTAGTTCAGTTAGAGATTCTGGGGAAACCCCTATTTTGTTTGTCGCCCATTTTTAGCTATAAAGTGCAACAAAAGTTGTTTGATCTGCGGTGGGAAGGACTTGTCTTGATCGAGACTTCATTAAAACCGTTCATTGGGCCACAAAACATTGATTCTGCCGTTCGGCCCATACCCCGACTTCCACTTACGAAACCTATTTCAGTGATGTTTCATCAAATTTTAGCATTTGTTGAATTTTTAGCTGCTCTAGTGCGGTGTACTACTGAAGTATAGTGACGATAGACGTGAACGGTGTTTTTGCACTGTTTCTGACATAATGGCGTAAAAACTCTAGAAAAACACTAAAAAATGAAAATTTTGCAAAAGTACATTAAATCTTTCTGTGAATAAACAAGAGTCATTTTTAAGGGGGTAGTGTCGCGAAAGCAGTCGATTTTGCGCGACTATAAAACTTTTTCAGTGAAAGATAAAACATTGTTCTTTATATTGTGTGATGTCTGGCTTACAAATGGTGATTGGTTCAACATATTGGTAGATATTGGTAGTCTAGTGTCTGGCAGTATTTATTTGACACCATATTATAGCATTTTACTAGTTTCTCAGTGAATGTACATTTTCAAAGCAGAAAGCTCTCTTTTGGCAACCTTGGCAACTGGCAACTGCTTTGGCGACACTACCACCTTAAAAGTGTGAATCACACGAGTGTCGTAGAAATGGCTTTTTAATCTATACTATACAAACCACAGGTTGCAAAAGACGATGAAATATAGTAATTGCAAAATAAGACTACCGAAAAAATATAGTATATACGGTTTTTTCCCGCATTAGGGTATTATTACGCAGTGCCGATTTGAAAACAACCCTGACTATATATAGGCCTACCTTAAATAACGTTGAAAATTAGGTTTTCCCCACACCATTTTTTTAGTATGTGAGTTTTATATGAAGAATAAGCAACAGGTGTGAAGTATAATATACATATATACACATACAATAATATTATATTGCACGCATAAGTTCTAAGCATATAGATATATTTATATATTTATATACAAGTACAAAATGGGAATTAGAATCATAAACATTTTACGAAATACTTCGTCTGGAGTAATCTGCAATTTGAAATTCAAAACATCGGACGGGTCTGGATAATCCAACTGACAGGTTTTTGGAAGCTGTAACTCTGCCATGTCTAAAACATTCATACAAAAAAACTATAACAATATATTCTTTGCAATCAGCTTAAAAATTTGATGATCTTTATATATTATATACCCGTTTTGAAAATTTTATGTCCGTCTCCAATATATACCATTGTTGCCACAACATATTCTCTCTTCTAATCCGTAATTAGTCTCGTTTCTAAACCCCGCCAATTAATTATGAATAGTGCTCAGATCGTAATTCAGATGTCAACGTTATAGCTACTTGTGGCCAACCTAGTGAATGCAAAAGTATATATAATAATATACATATTAAATATATCTGCAATATTGCAAACATTAAATAAATTATAGAAGCTGTAGCCTCAGTGGCGTAACGATCAAGACGGCGGGCCAGTGTTAGCTCGACGGGAAGTTCCGGCCGGATTTGAGCCTCCGGCTCCGGCTCCGGCAAAATTTTACCTCCGATCGGAAGCACACACTTTCACTTCTAATGCACTTTTCCAGACAAATGTTATGCATGTATATTATATCAGGCATGTGATAGCTAAACATACCCTTCGCAATCCGCAACTGGGCTGCACTTTGCTTCTTTTGATTCGAGCGACCAGCGTCGGCATCTTTCTTCTGATCCTTGATTGAAAATAAACGAATCATCTTATATATGGCTAAACCTAAAATGTACAAAAGCCATCGCATATATGTATACTAGGGATGGAAGTCTCGGTTTTTTTCCGAGACCGAGACCACAAAACCGAGACTACCGAGACCGAGACCAAATTCCGAGACCGCCAAAACCGAGACTGAGTAAATTTTTTGCCATTTTTTTACCTATTGATTTGATGACTTTTTACAAGTTTTTAGGTAAAATGACAAGACCATGGTCAGACGCTTTATGTATACTTATGCACTAACAGCTATATACTTCACGGCAATTATATATGGTTACATTCCTGGTTCCTTCCTGTTTTTTGTGTGAGTGTGGGACCATGTTTTGCTAAATACTGTGAAGTTTTGACCTCTGTCCCAAAGCAGGCGCAATTTGTCCTCGTTCTCGCCAGAAAATAGCAATTTTTGACACTGGCCGAATTTAGTTAAAAATGGCTCCGATTGTATTGGAATCACCAATGTTCTGATGAAATACACCCAAGATAGAAAGGTTTTTTGGCCCAAAAATTAGACCTGCGCGCCGTACTCTTCCTAATTGGAAATTACAGTTAACTGTTAAGTATGTGAAGCCACCAATTGGCATAAAAAAGTTGACCAGTCAAACAAAAATACTAAAGAATAAAATATTCACATGAATAGTCACTAATTTGGGCCACTACTATGCCAAGTTTCAGCCTGATTAGCTTAATGTAGTTTGTGCTAGAACTGTCCAAATAAGGGCTACTTTTCGTCTTTTTGGCGTACTTTTGCCTATGTAAATACACTGACAAACGCACTGAACCAAAAGTGCACCTTCAAGCTTAATTGTTCTTGTCTGAGGTAGAGGTGCCTTGGGGGAGTAACATATGTGAAGATAAGCAAAATTGGAGAACTTTGATTTTTGACCTGGGTAGCCCCCCCCCCCTTAAACTGGGTTTGAGTTAAACCCGCTCTGTTAATATCGCTGATTCAGTTTTTATTCGATTTTCAGTCTAGTGCATACTTCTCATGTTTGGGTTTGTAAGAAGTTGTCTGAAAGTCTGTGAGCTAGCACGAAATGCTGAAGATACAATAGACATGATTTTATTTCTGCTAATTTACAAAAAGTACTGCAATAAGGATTTAAAATTTATTTAACGGGCGTACAGATGTTCTTACAAACTGGGCCATCAGTTTGAGCAACTACAGTAAGTTCAGTATTTGTTCGTGCATTTTTTTGTGATCCACATGAGCTTTTTATATATTTTGTGTTTTTCAGTGACCATAGCGATGTATAGCGACGTAAAAAACAATGTATCATATTCTAAAGTATAATTCTTTAAACTTGTTTCTCTACTTAACAATGCCAAATGACTACTTTTTTATTCACAAGCAGTTTGCTATTACGTTCTTCAATTGAAAGTTTACGATAATTTTAACAAGCGAACTTTTTAAAAATGAGTGTTTTAATTGTCTTTTGTTTTAGAAACTAGCTAAAATGTGCAAATGTTACATGTCTTGTTGACATTTCAGTTTTAAATTTAAAATAAACCGTTGATTCCGTGTTGAAGAGTCAAAAAACAATTTTTATGTGTGAGACTTTGATGCTAAAAGTTCAATGTTAATCAACTTGTAGCAGTGAATAAGTTGCTATGATGTCTGGCATTTGGTACCGACAACACTGAAACTAATGCAGACACGGTGTTGAAAGAGCTTCTAAAATTTAAAAACTCAGCACTATATATATAACATATATATATATATATATATATATATATATATATATATATATATATATATATATATATATATATATATATATATATAAGTATATATATACATATATATGTATATATATATATATATATATACATATATATATAGCAACCAATGGCTGGCCCCCCCCTCGGCAAAATCCTGGCTACGCTACTGCTAAGCCTGAACCTAAGCCTAAGCCTAAGCCTGATACTAAGCCCAAGCCTAAGCCCCATACTAAGCCTAAGCCCTAAGCCTAAGCCTAAGCCCAAGCCTAAATTAAGGCCAAGTTTGAATTTGGTCAAAAATTGGACGTTTCTGGCGAATTTGGCCAATTTTTTGGCAGGAACCCGGTCAAAGAGCCTTTGGTTTGATTCTAAAAAATTGTAAACAATAATCTGACACCATCTAGACACGATTAGAACGGAAAAAACAAGGGCTTCGGAAAAAAATTGCGAAAACGTCCCTCACTGAGGGTTCAGATTGCGGGGGGGCATATCTCAAAAAATCCAAAAAATGAAATAGGGGTTCTTGAAGGAAAAATGCTTCCCCCAAGGTGCTCTACTCAAAAAAATAGGTCCACTATTTCCCCCCCCCCCACCCCAACTGCATTTCTGGCACAGGCATCAGGGGGCGTGCTTGACGTCGGAGAAAACCCAGTTTGGGGCACCACTTGTAGCCCTTCCACCTAGGGGTGGCTGTACTTCGCTACTCGGACGCAGTGGAGGCCAGGCTAGCCGCGCAGACTTAGAACACAAGCAGTACGAGCACCGAGCGATCGACCGGAGGCTCCGGCTCCGGCTCCGGCTCCGGCCGGATTTGAGCCTCCGGCTCCAGCTCCGGCTCCGGCAAAAAAAGTGCCGGAGCCGGAGAATTTTTATTGTTCAAACTTTGGCAAAAAGTTCAAATTTTGAGAAAAAATCACAAGGATAACGAAGCGGTTAGTCGGTTACAGTACTTATATTACTGCCAGTTGCAATGGCGATGACTACCCCTTTTTAGCATTATGTAATTTCTCCAATTGATTAAACTCGGCCTAAAAATCAAAAGTTTCTCACACTTTTTTCCAGGGGCTGCCGCCCCCAGACCCCTATAGGCTTATAACTATGTGACTTAGTGATTTGAACTTGACTTTTAGCTCTGATGTTTTCGGCCAGTCAAATTTAGGACAATGTTTGCATGTGTTGTTATTTCGCAAATTTTCGTGCTGAAATAGCAAAAAATATCATTATTACCCATTACAAAAAATCGAAAAGTAATTTCCCCCAAAGTTTCTTTCGTGGCTACGCGACTGATATACATACGCTTAAATTACAAGGGTCGGGGGGGGGGGGGGCGGTAATCCCCGGAAGCTAAAGACATTTACGACATCTTCTACAAAGTGCCATCTTTTCCAAATTTGTCGCTTTTTTGGGGGTATATACGCTTCTTGACAATTTTGCAAGGTTCGACTAAAAGAGGGAAGTTCAGACAAACACCCCGAACAACGCCCTCCCTCTGACTCCTGACTACGCCCTTGGCACCGCAGTCAAAATGCCATACTGATCAATTTGACCTACTTCTTGACTTTTTTATCAATGTTGATGAAAATTTTTTGTGAGATCACCCAAAACCGGGACCAGTCAGTGGCAAACTGCTGGTGGTATGAGTGTGTAAAGACATATCTATAGAAATGGGGCGTGATTGTTGAAAAATTAAAGAATGCTGTTTCGAAATTTTTTTTTCACAATTGTCAACATTTTTTACTAATTCAATTTTTTTTGGAAAAACACTGCCTCCGGCTCCGGCTCCGGCTCCGGCTCCGGCATTTTATATCCGGCTCCGGCTCCGGCAAAATTTTACCTCCGGTCGTTCGCTAGAGCACCCCGTTTATTTGCAGGAACACGCAATCAAGATTATAACGAACACTGAGTTACAACAACTAACTTTTCAGTCAGAAAACAAGGCTTAAGTACTAGGCTATGTTTGTATTTGCTGCATTCACGTAATGCTTTGCCGTAGGATTACTGTAAGGCAAAAGTCTAAGTCCGTAGATAGTTTAGCTAGGTTTTATTTTGAATTTAGATTGTTTTTAGCTAGGTGTTTACAGTTGTAATTTAGACTGATAAAATAAGGTTTTTAATAGATTCATTTTTAGATTTTATTATTTAATTTATTAGTTAGTTTGTCACAAAGTTTTGCAAAGTTTCAGTTTTGATGTTGTCATAAAATTTGCTCCTAGAGTTGTCAAACTTTGTAAAAATACTTGCCTGATGTATATTTTGGTTGCGCTGAAGGAAAAAACTTCATATCAGCAAGAAAATATAAATTATGGCATTTTGATTTATTGGAAGCTACTCAGAGCGCCCCCTTAAGGGAGCGCTCCAGGAATCGGGGGTTACATCAAAAACTAGCAAAAACATTGGCAAATGTCAAACTTTACTAACAGTTTGGCTTCGCATGCACAAGCGGGTGGTTAGGGTCACGTGCGCGGGGTGCAGTGACATGCAAATTAGATGGGCAAGCGTGTGCAGTGTACAGTAGTATATGCAAATTAGATAGGCGAGCAGAAGTTGTACTGTAGGTGCAGCCATTCACGTTGTTTCTGTCGCATCAAACTGGCCGGTTTAAAAAGCTTCAGCTTTCGCCTTCTAACTTTTTTGTCGGTCGCCATATTTTTGGCCCTCTTGTCCGACATTTATCAGCCAAACTCGCCATGCCAAATGAGCAACCTCCAGCGTCGGAAAGCCCCAACAATGCCCAAGATTCACAACACGATGGATCACCAGACGAGGAAACGGCACAGTCAGGTAGTAAATGAACTAATAAGGTAATGATCAGGTGCTACTCTACTTAAATCTTCAGTCATACCCTACAAATTCCAGTATTGATGTTTAGCTCTTACAGTAATCGATACAATCGGAAACGTTAACGTCTTCTTATCTCATCGCAGTTGTGCTTACCATATCCAGACATTAGAATGGTTACTCTATCGTACTCATAATAATTTTATTGAGAACCAGCCACTCTATAACATTAATTAATTGCTAATTGTTAATCGTTAGGCTAAATTATCGAAATAAGCCTTGTTTGTATTTCAGTCAATTTCGATCCTCACACATTCGCAGGCGAAATGCAGTCGTATCTCAGAGACGAACTCGATGCGCTGCGCGAGGAGGTGGTTTCCCAGCCGAGATCAGATCCTGCAATCACATTCCGGTTCAAGGGTAACGAAAAGCAGCACCAATTCAACGCACAGATCCTGGATCGGCTGGACACGCTTCAAGGACACCTCTCACGCTCAGGGGACAAGTCGGCAAAGCGAAAGGTCGAGAAGCTCATCGGAATCATCGAAACCAGACAGAAACGCATCAGATGGGCGGATTCTTCCCCGGCAGGTTGGGATCTTGTCGAGGTTCTCGACCGCAAGGATCAGCTCGGGGTCAGTGAGAAGGAAGCTAAGAAGGTCGCCAAGGCAGAGCAGGAAGCTCTTCAACTTCGGGCAGTCACAAAGGGGGCACGAGGCGGAGCCGGTCGCTCCAGAGGGGGGCGATACTTTCGCGGCCTTGGCTTCAGAGGGGCCTTCAGCCAGGGTCCCTGGAGGTCCGGGTTTGACTACCAAGGAGGGTTCCACGGGGGCACTGGGCAGGTCGGTTCGAGTTACCCCTCTCCGACTACAACGGGTGTCGAGTTCCAGTTGGTCCCTGGTGCCTCCGTCCAGGCAATCCCGCAAATGGTTTCTGGGACCCAAAACCAAAGGGGTCAGCGAGTCAGTTCATCCACTAGAGACTGCTGTTTCGCCTGCGGGCGACAAGGGCACTAAAGAACCAGTTGTCCATACGTCGCTACAACATCAACGGGCGGACGGACGACTTCCCAAAGCAGTCTCAACTAGCATCGGTCGTCACTCCGCTGATTCTTGTAAGTCAAATAGTACTTCCGTTAAGCATAGTCTTTGTAATCATTCAGAGTTTTGGCACACTCTGAAAGCTAACACATATGTTATCAGTGTCGTAGAAAACGGTTACAGCATACCCTTTTTGTCCATTCCAAATCAAACTTTATTTCCAAACAACAAGTCAGCGCTTAATCATACGGTTTTTGTAACCGAAGAAATTCAAAACTTATTGAAAAACGGTCTCATTGCAGAAGTTTCAGAACAACCTCACGTTGTTAATCCTCTTTCAGTAGTTGAACAGCCCACTAAATGTCGCCTGATTTTAGATTTGACATATGTGAATCGATATGTGTGGAAAGAAAAATTCAAAATGGAAGGTTTGCCTATCGCTCTGCAATATATAACTAGAAATTCATACATGTTCAAGTTTGATTTAAAGTCCGGTTATCACCACGTAGATATCGCCAAAAACCACTGGACCTATTTGGGCTTTTCCTGGAGTAATAGCGGACACACATCCTTTTATGTGTTTACGGTTCTACCTTTTGGCTTATCGACTGCACCATATATATTTACAAAAATTCTCAGGCCTTTAGTTAAGTATTGGAGAAGTCAAGGTTTTAAAATTGTCTTGTATTTAGATGACGGCTTTGGTGTAGCAGGGACCCAAAAAGAAGCGCAGCAGGTTTCGGATGCCGTCAGAAGAGACCTGGAACTGGCAGGATGGATTCATAATCGTGAGAAATCGCAGTGGGTTGTTAAGAAAAACCTTGAGTGGTTAGGTATGCAAATTAACTCGGAAAAGTTTATGTTATCCGTTCCAACCGAGAAAATTACTAAAATTTGCAACGGGCTGCAATTGATTTTAAATTCTAATCGAGTTTCAGCCAGACAGTTAGCTAAATGTATTGGTGGTGTGATAGCTACTACACCTGCAGTTGGGAAAGTCACTCAGTTAATGACTAGAGCTTCTTACAGCTTCATAAATAATTGTGACAAATGGGACTCGCGTCAGTGTCTGACGCGCGCAGCACGCCGTGAGTGTGAGTTTTGGCTTGCTAACTTAAAAGCTTTTAACGGCAGACCTATCGCCGCCTATAATCAAACGGAATTATTAGTTTTCTCAGATGCTAGTAGTAAGGCTGGAGGAGCCTTCGTTACTATTGCCGGCACCTCTCACATATGTCATAGGGATTGGCAGGTAGAAGAAATGTCAAAAAGCTCAACGTGGCGAGAAGCCAAAGTTATAGAATTCGCATTGGAATCTTTTACTACCCTTTTAAGAGGCAAGGTAGTGAAGTGGCACACTGATAACCAAAGTGTAACCAAGATTCTAGAAAAAGGAAGCCCAAAGTCTGAGTTACAGGATATAGCTATGTCCGTATTTGCCTTATCTGTATTGCATAATATTCGTTTAGAACTCGAATGGGTGCCCCGCGAGCAGAACGCAGTGGCAGACGCTATTAGTAAGACGGTGGATTGGGACGACTGGTCGGTCAGTTGGGACTGGTACCAGAAGCTAGCAGACGAAAGTGAGCCTTACACCTTCGACAGATTTGCAAATTCCGCGAATGCGAAAACAAAGTGTTTCAATTCTAGATTTTGGTGCCCAGGTACATCAGGGCCTGACGCATTTTCATTTTCATGGGGAGAGCATAATAATTGGCTGGTCCCCCCCTTATACCTGGTACCCCGCGTTTTGTCACATTTAGAAAAGTCTCACGCTAGAGGCACATTGATAGTTCCAAAATGGCCATCGGCCGTGTTCTGGCCTTTAATTTTTCCTAACGGAAGATACAAGGGTTTAGTTAAGCGGATAGTCGAGATAAAGGATCCTAAATTTATCATCCCCGGAACCCAGTCCACTTCTATTTTTACCCATGATAGCTCAATCACCTGGCTAGCCGTATTCCTAGACGCCCGTTCTTTGTAAATTCACCTAACTGCTTGTGCTTGTTTAGCTTAGGTGTAGTTATGTGCGGTCGGAGCTAACGACAATAGAACATAACTAACAGTTTGGCTTCGCATGCACAAGCGGGTGGTTAGGGTCACGTGCGCGGTGTGCAGTGACATGCAAATTAGATGGGCAAGCGTGTGCAGTGTACAGTAGTATATGCAAATTAGATAGGCGAGCAGAAGTTGTACTGTAGGTGCAGCCATTCACGTTGTTTCTGTCGCATCAAACTGGCCGGTTTAAAAAAAAATTACAAAAAGCCAAATGGCAGCAAGATAGCATGGCCGAGTGGCACCATACGAATATATGCCGAAGGGCACTATTAGAAAATAAGCCGAATGGAACCATCTGCGTGAAGCCGAGTGGCATTTCGCAATGCTTCAAAACCAGAGTTTTAGTCTTTAGCAGCTAGCCGCTGGGCTGTTGGAAATCTAAATTATATAGCATGATGCATAAAAAAAGTTAACAAACTACTCATTTGCCGATTGGCCACATAAAGTTCTGCTTTCAGGGCTCCGCAAGGTCCTAGCAGTGCAGTTCGATGACAGTGAAGACAAGCCGGTTCTGGTCAAATGCTTATTTCGGAGCTTAGCCTCGAATACCCTCGCATCTTACGTATCAGCTATTGGTCGTTGGTGCCGTTGGGCAACAAATGTGGTTCACGCCCCAGCGTTTCCTGTCAGTGCCACTCTTTTGCCCCGCTTTTTGCTGTCCTTACGGGCACAAGGCAGTTCGTGCCATGTTTTGAAGACAGTAAAAGCCGCCCTACGATGGTTGAACATGGCCGCCGGTCAAACCGACCCTTCCTCCGTAGCGACTCACGCCGTCATTAACGCCACCAAGCGACAGACAAAACAACCCACACAGAAGAAATTGCCGCTTCCGCTCTCCGTCATTTTCCGCATCATCCACGATCTTCCATCATCTCTCTACGAAGCAAGAACAGCCGCCTTCGTAGCATTGTCCTTCTTCGGGTTCCTGCGTTTTGACGAATTACGCCAACTGCGACGCATTCATCTGCAGTTTTCGCCAGATCATTTAACACTCTATGTTGCTCACTCGAAAACCGATCAATTTCATCAAGGCGCCGAAGTAGTGATCGCTCGAGGCGTTATAAATCAGTGTCCCGTCAGCATAGTCGAACGTTATTGTGCTCTTGCAAAAATCCCTGAAAATTCTGAATGTTTTCTTTTCACCAATCTCGTTAAAAAAGGAACCGAACTCGGCAGTAAGCAGTTATCCTACGGCAGGGCTTGAGAGCTATTTCGGGAGACCTTAATAGCTTTTCAAATCAACCCTAACGCTTACGGTCTCCATAGTTTAAGATCGGGCGGCGCCAGTGCAGCCGCTCAGGCGGGCGTATCTGACCGTTTATTTAAGAAGCACGGCCGTTGGTCATCGGAAACAGCGAAGGATTCATACGTTTCGGATTCTATTAAGGACAGGTTAAGCGTCACCCGTAGTTTACTAATGAAAAATTGTTGAACTTAATTCGTCAATGTCTTTAGTGCCTCAATATTTTTCATTTATTTTTCCCTTATAATGCTTACTTTTTCTATGTGCCCGTCGTTCCTGCTCTGTTTGCTTTTTTTGTAATATGTATTTTGCTTATTTTTCTTGCAGTCGCGAGTAACTATGTATTCTCTTGCTATTTACCCTTTATTTTCCATTCGTGTTTTGCTCCGTGTTTCGTTTGTTTTTTTTGTTGTTGCAGTTTCCAGTAACCCTGTACTTTTCTTGCTGTTTGTTTTGCTCTTTAATTGCATTAATTGCCCTTTAATTGTATTGATTGCCTGTTCGCGTTTGTCCGCCGTTTTTGCAATATTTTTCATGTTATGCTTAATTTTTGCAGTTGGATTAATCGGTCGTTTTCTTTTTGTTTAGTGTTAGTTATGTCGTACCTTGTCCTATTCACGCCAATTAATGCCAAGGTCACTATCTTCTGCGACAGTAAACAGCTTACCCACAACTGCTTGTGCTTGTTTAGCTTAGGTGTAGTTATGTTCGGTCGGAGCTAACGACAATAGAACATAACTATACATATATGTACTATGGCACAAAAGAATACTGGAAGCAAAATTTCAAATCACGTGATCATGTCACGTGACTCCCAGAGCACCATACGTGAGTGAATTTTCGGCAAACGCTAACTGTGCTTATACTTTACGTATAGTCGCACTTTATATACCAAAATGTAGCTTATGTGCTTCTCTAGTTGAACATTATTTTGGTTTTTAACATTTATGTCAGGTTTGGATAAAAAATGTCATTATGTGTTTTCGAAGTCGAACTCTGAGCAATAAAATTCATATAAAAAATTTTCTAAGGTTTATTTTAAAAAACTAAGAAATTGTTCAACTGCGCAGAGCCTAAGGCTATAATTGTGGAAAATTTTGTAGAAAAATATTTTACCAGCATTTTATAATCAAATGCCGAAAATTTGGTTTTGTATTCACACAGCTTATATTTGAGTCTGCTGCTTCTGAAAATGGTTTCTTGTGCAATTTTTTTGCACAGAACGCAATAAAATTGTTTTAATTTTTCATTACGACTAATAAAATCTACGTATCGTCTGTTTGCAAAACCTCAAAAAGCGTTGATGCACTGGCTTACTTGCTGAATTTGTGCAAAAGTTGAATAAAATCAGTAAATTGTCCAATTTTTTTCCATTTTTTTTGCTATGGAGATATGCACGTCAAAACATCAGAAATACTATTTTGGGCAACTTTCCTTCAAGAATGATAGGTCATTTAGGCTGTTTTTAAAAAATACGGCCCAAATCCTTGATTCCCGGAGCGCCACCTTAAGGGGCCGCTCTGAGTAACTTTTTAATAAATCAAATTGCTATAATTCATTTTCTTGCCGATACAAAAATTTTTGTTCAAGTACAGCCAAAATAAACAGCAGGCACGTCTTTTGAAGTTTAAGTTTAAGTTTAAATTTAAGTTTAACTTTGAAACTTCTGGGAGCATTTACCAAATTTTATGACAAGATCAAAACTGAAAATATGCAAAATTTGTCTAATAAAAGAAACGACGTAGCTCAGCAGTGCCTCAACCAAATTTAGCAATCGATAACTTAAATTAAAGACAATTATTTGGCCGAGGTACCATTTTTGTCGAATTTTAATTAGTGGCCGTAAATTTTTAGTTATTTTAAGTTTTATCGAAAGTGACGTTTTAAAAAGCCTGTCATATTGAGGTAAATCATAATAATTACAATTCAAGAAGTTCGGCGCCACCATGTACGTCTGTTCTAGGTGTGTTTTCATTTAGCAATTTTGCTGAATTTTGATTTTGATTTTTGATGCGTAACCCAACAATTGGGAATTTTGATTTTGATTTTTGATGCGTTGCCAAAAATTTTGGAATTTTGATTTTGATTTTTGATGCAGACTTTTAAACTTATAATTTTGATTTTGATTTTGATTTTGATTTTGATTTTGATTTTGATTTTGATTTTGATTTTGATTTTGATTTTGATTTTGATTTTGATTTTGATTTTGATTTTGATTTTGATTTTGATTTTGATTTTTATTTTGATTTTCATTTTGATTTTGATTTTTTATTTCTGATTTATGATTTCTTGATTTCTGCAAAAACTGCCTAGTAAACGCAAGCGTTTCCGGCGTACCACTTTTACGCTACATACAGTCAGTTTCAAATAAAAATGCCTGTTGGCTTCCAAATTCCGAAGTCAGACGCGTCGAATGACATCACCCGACGCGTCGGATTGGATCATTCGACGCGTCAGGTGACATCATATGACGCGTCCCAATTATATCACCCGACACCAAGCTAGCTGGCCTCGCTGAGAAAAGTTTTATGTTATTCTAAGATAAAGGAACTCGATAAAATTTAGATAAAAATAAAAAAAAGGAGGGGTCGGGAACGGGTTCCAAATTACTCAGATAAATATGTAATGACTACCGTTATACGGGCAAATGTACTGTTTGTGAGTGTGACCGGTCGGAATTTACGGCCGGCCGGCCTAAAAGCTGACAAAAAAATTGTCAAATGTCAATTTTTATTATACATATCTGTACTATGGCACAAAAGAACACTGTAGGCAAAATTTCCAATCACGTGATCATGTCACGTGACTCCCAGAGCACCAAACGTTAGTGAATTTTCGGCAAACGATAACTCTGCTTATACTTTGCATATAGTCAGACTTTATATACCAAAATTTAGCTCATGTGCTTCTCTAGTTGAACATTATTTTGGTTTTTAACATTTATGTCAGGTTTGAATAAAAAATGTCATTATGTGTTTTCGAAGTCGAACTCTGAGCAATAAAATTCATATAAAAAAATTTCTAAGCCTTATTTTAAAAAACTAAAAAATTGTTCAACTGCGCAGAGCCTAAGGCTATAATTGTGCAAAATTTTGTAGAAAAATATCTTACCAGCGTTTTATAATCGAATGCCGAAAAATTGGTTTTGTATTTACACAGCCTATATTTGAGTCTGCTGCTTCTGAACATGGTTTCTTGTGCTTTTATTGTCCAAGATTTTTGCTGACACCTATTCGACCCCACTATGCCTTCCGTAATCTATGGGCAGGCCCTTACGTCGTGGCCTCAAGCCCTACCGTATGCCGTCGTGAGCCTCATCCCGGGGTGTGTGTTCACGGGACTGATCCTGCTCTCCCTGTCCTTCTTTCGGCGGTGGTTATAGCCCCCGATTCGCGACCTAATTTCCCGCTGCGCCTACGGCCTGCGCGCTACGATCGCCTACCTGCTCGACCTTCCTGCCTCCGTCGCTGTCCCTCATCAGGTATTGCAGTTGTCCCCGGCTTCCTCTGACCCTGTGTCGAGTGCTAAGGAGTGCGATGACGCACACCAGAAAACCACGGCACACAGGGTGGAGGAGCCCCCCTCTCTGGTGACGCGTCCTGACCCCCGACCCCCATCCAGTACGGCGGAGGTCTTGGACCCCCTTTTGCAGATCCATCAGCGCAAGCCGGTTAGACGGCGGTTGTTCACCGGTTCCCCCGCGCTTGATCCTCACCGACCTGATGCTGCAGAAGTGCCAACCGACGATGACGACCCCGACCGCTCCCCGACCAGTGGTGCGATACCCCCCAAAGAAACTGCTGCCCCTGTGGTGAATCCGCTGACCAGTGCAGATCCAGTGGGAGATGAAGATCGCCGCCCGTTGTCGGTGACCC
>JASANF010015067.1:0-27424 GCA_030248245.1 Trissonchulus sp. WLG1_4
CTTGAACGCCCGGTGGCGCGGCAGTGTCTAGTAGCTGAGCCGTCGTTGGCGCAGACGAAGCCTTTGTTGGTCATCCAATTTTCTACGCTGTGACCCAAATCATTTGGTGGCAGAAACTGATCCCAAGTACCCGAGTGTGCATTCAAGTCGCCGCATACAAAAACATGCCTGTTGTTCGGAAGAAACTCTGGATCGAAATTTTGGACCCTGGCGTCATCGGCACCTCCTCCCACTGGGGGGACATACAGGTTCACTAGTGTTATCTTGGAGCCGTGTCTTGCGGGGGGCGGTATATGGATGACCTGGCTTTCGGTCGTGTTATCATTGGCGGCTGTGATGATCTCTGCGCCTTCAGTGTAATTCACCCCGTCCCGAATTAGTGTCACCAAGCCACCGCCGGCGCATATGCCCGGACGGCGGCCCTGGGTCCTGTCCTTGCGGACCACTGTATATCCTTGACACTTGAGGTCTTGGGTTCTGGTCAGCTTCGATTCCTGTATGAGTGCAATGTGAATGTCAAGATCGTCCAAGGCCTTTTTGAGTTCTGGCACTTTCGGTTTCACCCCATCAGCGTTCCACTGCAGGATTCGCAACTTGTTCTCAGATTGCTTCGGTTTCTGTTTCTGCTTCGCTCGGCGATTTGGGGGTTGGAGGCTTGTAGCTGCTGGGACTGTAGGCGTGCTGGTGCACCGACAGCACTTCCACTGCACAGTTCCACTGGTGTTTCTTGGTATTTTGCTTATATCCTTTGCTGACAGATTGGTGCATTTCAGGTGGGTCCACTTGGTGCACTGTACGCACAGAATTGAGATACTGCGCCACGTGACCTGCCGATCACAGACTGCGCATGGATATTGCTGGGTGTCGGTTGGACCTGGATTTGGGTGGACATTTCCACTCATCAGAAGTAGCAGAAGTAGCAAGGTTAGCGACGGTAGCAGGTTTTGGTAGACTGCTTTGTTGTCACGTCTGTTTCCAGTCTGCCCAGCCACAGGCACTCGCCGGGCAGAGCAGGCTGGTCTCTCCTGCCCGGCTGCCAAAAACACGGTTTGACCACGGGTGGTATCCCCGGGGCCTTCGGCGGTGCTGTAAGTTGATGGTTGTTTGGCGGGATTTCTCCTCCATGGACCACGTAGCTTCCGAATCCAATTCTTCCGCTGGACGCAACCATCTCCGGTCCACTTAGGGTTAAGTAGAGCATATATACGACTATATGACTATTGCTGAACACAAGACATCAAATAATAAGAGTAGGGCATTTAAACAAAGGGCATTGACCCAGCAGAAACTTAGACAACGTTTTAGCCCTTTTTTCCGAAAGTGTTATTAAATGTTTCTTTTTGCTGAAAAACGGACAGACAGGATTATTTTCAATTTCAGTAGTAGTTCGCAGCTCGAAATTGCCCACATTAGGTCATAATAATCCCCAAAATTATAAAACAATGTGTCCTGGCATAGCACAATAGGTCCAGAGCACATGTGGGCAAAAAATACGGTCGCTGATAAAAAACACACGGGTCATTTTTTTACGAGCGGATAGCTTTTCGATTTTTTTTCTGGCTATGTGTATCTGTTTATAACTTTGAAGCATTTTAAACCATACATGTATGAGGGGGGGATGGGGGGGACCCCCCCAAAATCGAGGACCGGGGGGGAGGGTCCCCAAAATTTGGCCGGAGAGGCCCCCCCAAAGCTTTGACCCCGTTACATGTATGTTTTAAACGGTTCTTACCCTTCAAAATCACAACGGGCGTCAAGTTATATCCGACCTGATTCTATTGAATCCAAACTGTTTACTCGCGTATTTTAGCATTGTAAGTGGGCCTGATGACAAAAAAGTGGCAGAAAAATCATCCTACATCACTAAAAACCATTTTTACGGACCTCACAGTTACGTGTCGCTCGGAAACGACTCAAGCTGTCCTCAGGCTGAGAAGGCCAACAGGATTATCTATGGCTTGCCAACAGGCGTTACTTATTTTACATATTATGTGTATATGTGTGTGTTCGCCTGGCTATGGGGGGCCACCAAGTAATCCGAGATTCACGCGGGAGGAGTGGAAGGCCTGCTGACACAAAATGAATGTGTTTTATGCGCCTTGAAAAATTGACCTGAAATACGTGTTAAACATGCAATCCGGGACCAGGGGCCATATCTACTCAATAAAACCAATTTAAGGGCTAATTTTTTATGTGGAATTATGAGGTCACAAAAGTACTTCATACACTAAGTTTTGGCCCGCTACCACTCTCATCAGTGCAAATAATATCAATTTGAAATGTTTTTCACCCGTTTTGGGTGGAAATTAGGGGGGGGGGTAAAAACACACACCCACAGCCACAGTACATTGTTATTAGAAGGGTGGCGAAAGGCAAAGTATGCCAAAAGAAAGAGCACGTAAAATAATGCTACTATGCACAAAATGAAGCGGCAGTGTGAAAAGAGCTTCATGCTCCAACCTTAGCAACTTTTTAAAATTCTTTCGTTTTTGAACATTTTTTTGGGTGTTAAGTTTGAGCTTGTGTGTCTGCCATACATTGTAGGCTTTAGTTATGACTAATACAACGGAATTACAGCACATGATGTGTGATTTTTATTGCACTATTTTACAGCTCTGTAACCCCTGTTTTCGCTCGCTGAGTATTGAGCCGTGTTTCTTTTACTCCGTGTTTTTACCCCCCCCCCCCTTTATATATTATATATATATATATATATATATATATATATATATATATATATATATATATATATATATATATATATATATATATATATATATATATATATATATATATATATATATATATATATATATATATATATATATATATATATATATATATATATATATATATATATATATATATATATATATTAGTAGGACCTCTAAAGTAACTAACTACTAAGAATGGTCTATCGCAGAGGATTGTCGGAGTAGAAATTACTCCATTTTACGCCCTGCTTAAGTGAAAATTACTGCATAGTACAGTAATACGAAGCGTTGGCGTTTCTTTTAGACCTTTGGATAGAGCCGATAATAAGTACTGTCTTTTCAGTAACATCGTATGAGACGTTGCTGGCTGCAACAAAAAATAACTCTGTTTTACGTGGCGTATAACTGAGGAACCAGGCGACTAGAGGCGAATTGAAAGGTAAACGTCTGGATAACACGTATAGTACTTCCGGAATCTTCAATCTGGGTACACTTAGTCGACACTTCCATTATCATTATTAATAGGATAGTGTATATATATTAAAAAAGTCTAGTGGGTCTAGTTTAGATTAGTTAGACCAATTCAGATTTTTATTGGGTTGCCGACCAGTTGCGAAGCAAAGGCAACCCTTTTGTATCTGAAATGTCTGTTATTAATATTATTATTAATATTCAAAGTTTAGTGCGCAGGGTACGTCAGGGTCCAGGTATAAACAGAAAGCAAATACGCAGATCAACAAAAACACAAAAGTTCTAATAAGTTTCTGATGAACAAATATCTGGACATTAAGTCCGTAAGTATACCTATAATTCTAATACATCCGTTGTGTTCAAAAAATGCTAAGTTAAAAATTTGAAAATAGAAACCCCCGGCTGGACTCGAACTAGCGACCAGAGGGGTCAAACGCCACGATGCTAACCACTACACCACGGGGATTACGACAATGGTAAGTTAAAGTCAGTTCAAGTTATTTTGTTTGTTTTATTTAACACTATGGATTGGTTCCAAAAATTAATTTTATTTCCATAAAAAGAATTAAGCTTAGGAGTTAACCGAAAAATGATAAGTGGGTTATGAGCTTTCGTTTGGTATATTTGAAACTGGGTTTGGTACATTAAAAACTGGATTATTATATTTATCATTATGCTTAGGATAGTTTATATCCTATTAATTAATACCAGTCTAGTGCGTCTAGTTTAGACTAGTTCGACCATATCCTATTTATCTTAGTCAAGTCTATTTAATGTTGCATTCAATTAAAATTAGCAAAAATTTCTTAAATTTTTGGCTAAATTCAATTGTTTTGGGATTTGATCACCCATGGTGTGATCTGTACGATCAGCCACTTTTAGGAAAACTTTTCAGGGGCCATAACCTTTGATACGGTAGTGGTACAATAATAATTTTAACGTCATTTGATAGGAAATTGTTGGAGCTTTCAAATGATGGGTCACATGACCCTGTGACGTAACGTTTAGCGTATGTCAAAATTTAGAAAGTAAAATTTGGATTCATTTTCAGAAGCTTGCGCCATCATTTGATATGTCATTTGAAAGGGCTAAAAATCGTCTTTCCAATGACATTTCAATTTCATCTTTCTACGATGTTTCTACAAATAACCAAGTTTCTTTCTACAAATAACCCCATTTTACGTTGCGTATAACTTTGGAACCAAGCCACTGCACGAGATTTGAAAGCTAAACGTCATAATGCCACACATGGTGCTAACTGATACTTCAAAGTGGAGTTGAGAGTTTCATTATCATTATAAATAGGATAGTATAAGTATATTAATTATTATTAATCCTTTGGCGTTTTATGTTGCCACTTTTCTGTATGAAATGCTTTATGGATATTGACCAAACTTTGGTGGAAGGGTCCCCCCCTTGAGTACTTGCACCCCCCAACTTGATGGACTCGTGGCCCCTCGGGGGCCCGGGTCACGTGACCTTGAAAACTGGATCTAGTGTGTATGGACGAAACCTGGGGTTATGTTTCAGCCATTACGGCGTGTAAAAAGTGGGTTTTAGGGGTCGAATTTTCGAAATTTGGATTTTGATGTCCGTAGGGGTAATTTGGGCCCCGGCACACGAATCTGAGGTCCATTTTCGTCTACGACCCCTCTGGACCCTTCCATGAGCCCCCTTGGGCACCCTGCCCAGGGGGTCCCCAGGGGTCAAAATTTCGAAATTGAGATTTTGACATCCCTAGCGGTAATTTGGGCCCCAGAACACGAATCCGAGGTCCATTTTCGTCTAGGACACCTCTGGACCTTTCCATGCCCCCCCCCCCCTAGGGCACCCTGCCCAGGGGATCCCCAGGGGTCAAATTTTCGAAATTGGGATTTTGACGTCTCTAGGGTTAATTTGGGCCCCGGAACACGAATCCGAGGTCCATTTTTGTCTACGACCCCTCGGGACCCTTCCATGAGCCCCCTTGGGCACCCTGCCCAGGGGGTCCCCAGGGGTCAAATTTTCGAAATTGGGATTTTGACGTCCCTAGGGGTAATTTGGGCCCCTGAACACGAATCCGCGGTCCATTTTTGCCTAGGACCCTCGTGGACTCCGCCAAGTCCCCTCCCTAGGGTACCATGCCCCAGGGGGCCAAAGGGGTAAAATTTTCGAAATTGAGATTTTGACGTTTCTAGGGGTAATTTGAGCTCCTGAACACGAACAGAGGGTCCTCCACGTAGAATAGAGGGTCCTTTGCTTAGAATAGAGGGTCCTGTACCCACTGTCGGCAACCCGTTGTAGCCACCCGACTAGTTTGAGTCTGTTTGATTCGATTTACGTCATAAAATTTAGCAAGTTTTTTCAAAATTGTAGCCGAAATATCATTGTTTGGAGATTTGATCACACATGGTGTGATATGTCTGCGTAGTCAACCCTTTTTAGCAAAAGTTTTAGGGGTTTTGGCACAAGTGGTGTAGTAAATTTAAAATGGTAAAAACACGGTGTAATTTTCTAAATAAATTCGTTGAAAATAAATTTGAAAAGATTTTAGCTTATATGGTTTGATTGTGGTTAATCATTCATGACTACGGCTAGCGGCAGGGTCAAGCTATAAAGATGAAATGTCGCCAATCTTCGGCAGAAGAGCTTTCAAATAGAAGGCCACATACAGATGTCACATGACTGTGCCGTTAGATAGTGAAAGTTTAAGGGTATTCTGCTGTGCTGTGCCATTGAATCACGCAGAAGCTCATTTGCAAGTTCATGATTTTTCATATGAATAAACCACCTTATGATAGTGTTACACTAATAAGTCTAAGGCGTGTAGCTTAGAATAACTTGACTAATACCTATGCTCGTTGTTGAGTGTGTAAGAAACATAATATAGTTACCAGCAAAAAAATTAGGTTTTTGAGCACCTAAATGCAATGAAAGGCTCAACATGTTTGACTTATGTATCCCGAACTTTCAATTCAATGCGAGTTATTGGAAATATAATAGCGACATATAAAGCTCAGTCATAACACAGCACTATTTAAATGTCAATCAAACACCACTATAGTAAAAGTTGTAAAGTGTACTTTTTATGCATATTAACTTGCATCTCTGTAGTAGTTTACATATAAAAAAGATTGAATTCGTCCCGCTTGAAATGGACGTGTTATATCAAACTTACTGTCTTCAAACACTACATCTTTTTCATACTTTTTGTCAATTAAACTTGTGCTTCTTCAAATTTTGTGTCTTCTTACTTAACTCGTATGTTTTGGTTGTAATTAGTTTAGAATAGAACATATGGAAGAACATTATAGTAGTACGAAATAACATCTGCCGCGGAGTATTTGATGTGCGGAGTAATTGATGCAATATAAAAGAAATACTATTTACGTTGGTTATGACGTTAAATTCAGAGACGGACTAGTGGATCGGAAATCAAACGCTTTAGTAAGTCGTGAAGTGACAACCGGATAATGCTGCCATTAGTGCTCACTTCCATTATCATTATAGTTAGAATAGTATATTTATATTAAATATTATTAATACAAGACTAGTGCGTCTAGTTTCTGCAAATCTGCAACCTGAAGTAATTTAGCGTATGACAACAAAATAATTTTGAAATTTTTTGAAATTTAATTGTTTCAAAGTTGAATTACAATGCGATTTGATATGAGGTGATTACAGGTAGTCACCAAAGGGACAAATTCCAGGAGCCATAACTTTTGTTAGGGTTATGGTATCGACGTGAAATTTGTTTTATATGGTTGCGTTCATCAAGTGCTATCGATTGATAGGTCGCATGATGACGTAAACGGCGACCAATGGTCAGTATAAGATACAAGTCATGCATGACCGGCCGTTGCGTCCGTAAACGTCATGTAAGGTATCATCCGCAAGCCCCTTCAATTCTGAGTTAAATGCTGTCAATTTTGTGTTTCTGCGACGTCGTTGAAGCAAGTTATGGCTATTTTGATATGTACTATTCTCGTTGTATACGTTTATGGTTTGAGTAGTCGCGGAGAAATTTTTTCTAGTGATACCAAAAACATTAGGGTTATATTCGTCTTACTTGCCGAAAATCGTCAAAGATCGACTTCATGTTTTGCTGCTTAAACGTCAAATGTTTGGCTTTTTTCCGTCATAGCTTCAGGATTGTAGGTCTTACCATACATGTAACAGGGTCAAAATTTTGGGGACCCTCCCCCCCAGATCGACCAAAAATACCCTAAATTTTGCAAAATTTTCTAAAAATTTCGCCAAAAAGTGCCATTTTTTATAAATTTTGCCCAAATTTTGGGGACTCTCCCCCCGGGTCCTCGATTTTTGGGGGGGCCCATCCCCCCCTCATACATGTATGGGTCTTACACCCTTAAAAGTTTCATTTCCAGTACAGAATATGCAGCTCTACGATTTGGCGTTTCCACTATATTTTTCTGATTAGCAGAAGTTGAATTATTTTCATTATCATAATTTTTAGGATAGTTCATCCCCAAGCCCCCCCCCAAAGTACCATGCCCCTGGGGGCCAAAGGGGTCAAATTTTCTAAATGGAGATTTTGATGTTTCAAGGGGTAATTTGAGCTCCTGAACACGAATAGAGGGTCCACTGCCTAGATTAGAGGATCCTCTGCCTAAAATAGAGGGTCCCCTGCCTACGTCGGCAACCCGTTGTAGCCACTTGACTAGTTAATAATATATTCACTATTAAAATCTTAAATCGTTAAAATAGAAAGGTTGTTTCATGTATTTACAACATTGACTGGGACGACTGGTTAGGTTAGTATGCTTTATTAAAGGGATAAGTAACGTAGCACTTTTTAAGAAGCAGGAACAATTAGTCTTTTAACAAGTGTAACTTGTCTTAGTAATAAGTCAGCGCTAGTTAGCCCACCGCTGGCTGCGGATGCGGGCGGGGCCAGAATGCTTATTTTCATATTGCTCACACCTTTACGTAGACGTATGAAAACAACCGTTTCATTACTTAATAAAATTGTGCTCTCCTCCCTGATTTGTAAATGGGGCATCAGGAAAGTTTTAAAGTTATACTTGAAGCCTGCTTATCAAAAATGATTGTATGGTGCTGCTGCAGCTTTTAACTGTTGTGCGCTAATTTATTGCATCACTGTAAAGCTACGTTTTTGCATCGTAAACGAAAACGGATAGGTGCTCAACTTTGGATTAAGTTTAAACACCGATGACGATTGTTATACCAAATTTATTTATAAAAGTGATTAAAACTATAAAATGATAAAGAATACTGCTTGCTAAAGCTCTGTGGCGGCTCACTTGACCCCATCCGATGTGTAATATACTAATTAATTATATATTGTCTTTACTAAAATTTACTAAAAAATGTCACGTGGGCAAAATATTAGCTATTCATCCTGAAAAACAAAGTGTACCATTTGTCCTGATAAGTCTGTTTTTCCTACGCCTCCCTGATCCCTTATACCCGTACCCGTTAACAATCTGGCATAAATTGCTTGCTTATTTAGCTTTCACTTGGCAATTAATGCATCATTGAAGCACGACGAGGCCTTTTTTATTGTGCGTTTGTCACTCGTCTGAAACTAGATCCCTTCTACTAGATGAGGTTGAGAGTTAAACAAGGCTCTGTTTTTTGTTTCAGGAGCTGGAGGTTCAGGCTCAGCTTGTGCAAGGAGATCGACAGCAAGAAAACAGTTTCTATCTCAAACAGCGAGTGAAACAATTGGAAAATGACATCGCCTCTTTGAAAGAAAAGCACAAGTGAGAGGGTTGATTGTTATTATTGTGGCTGAGGTCTTTAGTTTGCCAGGTCAACCGTGGCGAGTGTAACTCTGGAAGTGTGTGTGTTTTTACTTGTTCACAAACATTTTTTAGTTGTTGGGTTGCGTGACTATTAGAAACCAAACAGTCAAGTAACTATAACACTGCTTGTCTATAATGCTAGTGCAGTTATTTTTGGGAATCCTTTCTGACCTCACCCACTTTGTCACTGATGTGAAATTGACGTTGCAGGTGTTTCAATCTAAAACCAATTCAGTGAAATCCATTCAGCATCTCTAGCTTTTTAATTCTCACTTGTACAAAGAAATGAGCCTACGTATTGTTTTTAGCAAGGAGCTTCAAGTGCTAGTGAGACACGCCCTGCCAGCCAACAATGCAAGCACTTCTGCCGCGGCGTCGGCACACCCTGAGGACAGCGCTGATGAATACAATTCCGCTAACGAAGACTCCTTTCGCCTGTCAAAACTTAGATTACAGGTTGGTTTGTGCATTGCCACTTATAAGGCCTATATAAGGCTGGCAGCCACAAGCACAGTCATTTTATGCTGTAAAGAACACATTCAATAAACCTGCTGGCGTGATCCTTTTCATTGGGCTTTTTCATAGTGATGGTTTTACGAAATTGTATTCAGCGCCTTTGTGTGTGCACATAGGTAATAAGTGTTTACAAGGCCAAGTCTGCATAAGGTCACGCCCGAAAAGTTTTATTCGTATTCTGTAAATATGGCCGATTAGCGGGCGAGCATTGACAAAGTTTCTTTATGTTTGCTGTTGTTAAAATTTTATCTAAGGGATGGAGGATTGTATCTGGAACCCCCGACACCCATTGCCATCAATAGGAAATTTCGTGGAAGTTCAAGAGTGTTTCATTTCAGCTCCAGAGCGTCTCTCTCAGTCCTCCATCTAGTCCTGGGTTTCCGTCCTCCGAAACTGAGGTATGTATTTTTCACTTGGGAGTTTGGAATTAATTTGACTATGTAGGCTTTAATAGAGACATACTTTCGAGGATGCCTTCTATTTTAGCTTATGTCACACATTGGGAAGATGTAGGATATACCACATGGGATGTCTCACGTTATGTGCGGTATGGTGCATTAGGGAGAGTCCAATGAGGTGCCAGTGGGGTTAATTTGAACGTTTTTGTACATCATAAATTGTGAAACAAGTCTGTATGAGTGGAAAAAAACGTTTCAGTAGGGATTGTTTGCGAGCGTTTCTAAAATAATACCCTATGCGTGTGAAACTTGTTAGTTTTCTGTGTGTTGAAACTAACATGACTTTCACTCTTTTAGTATCTGAGGAATGTGCTGTTCCGCTATATGACAGAAAGGGAAACTTTGGGCAGAGAAGCTGTGGTGAGTTAGTCGACCACGTAGTAGACTATAAATCAGAAAGACGTTCATTTATTGTTCACTAAAAATTTTTTTCAATAGTATTATGCTTGTGCGAAACTATATTTATTGCGCGTTTATTTATTTAGTGCGAAAAAATATTTTATTGTACAAGCTTTCATTTAAAGCACAAACAAAAAAAAAAAAAAAAAAAAAAAAAAATAAAAAATATAAAAAAAAAAAAAAAAAAAAAAAAAAAAAAAAAATTAAAAAAAAAATTACATAATAATAAAAAAAATTAAATACAACACAACAACAAAACAAAATCACCTTCAGCACTCTGGCGCCCCTTAACTGTGCAAACTGTATGCTTTGTTTTTTGCGTATTGATATTACAGCAACAATACGTGTTTTTCGCCTTTTTTACGAAAAATCACACTCAACAGTGTTGACAATAATTGACTTATTGATTGAATATTTGCGGAAAAAATTTATTTCAAATGTAAATTTTACACTCGACATAGAACAAAGTTTTATTTTTTTGAAAAAAATTGCAGTACTGAGGCTAAGCTCTACTTTTTTTGATAGTGCGCATCGTTTAGATAATATTACACTGTCGATAAAAAGTTGTCGTTATCCCTCCTTTGTTTTGCGTTCCCCAGCCCCTCTGATTTCCACAGATATGCGTGTGTAGTTGGAACCTTTGATGTAGTATAATTATTCAGTATATTTCAGACTCTGGCCAAAGTGATAGCAGCTGTGCTAAAGTTTGGTCACGATCAGACAGACCGTATTATCCAGTGCGAAGAGTCCAGAATACACCACCATGGCTCGTGGTAAGGCTTGGGTCTTACGCCGCCAAGTGTTGGCCTGTTTTTATAGTGAATTATTTTTACTTTTTGTCCATAATTCAAGGTTTACGATTACGAATTAGCTCAGAGTCGTAAATAAGCTCAAGATTCGCCCACACGCTTGTCTGCTGTATCCTAGCAGAGCCACACAAAAACCAATAATACGTATTAATCATTTATTCGGCATCGTCAATTATTATTATATATTTATTATTAATAATTATTATTCGGCATCTTTGGACTCAGTTGCATTTTAGAAAGCAAGCTTTCGTGGTTATGTCCAATAGTGACGCCAGTGCCACTGAAGCCTCAGGATGGAAATTATATTTCAAACTAACAAATTTCTTTATTTGGGTGCAGCAGTGGCTTCAATAATAACAGTACTTTGCATTCTGTTGCCTTCCTTTATGCGAATTTGCGCTGATTATGTTATTATATTTTTTTTGTTTATAGGCTTTGACTATTGGCCGGCCACTATTTATTTCCTTCGCGGTGATTGGTTGTTCATGGATTTTTGGAGTATTTTTCTCGCCTTTCTTCTCACTTCTGCATTTCATTTTACTCATGGCCAATTTTATGATTTTACGATGTATCAAGAAGCCGAGTGAAAACTTTTTTTGGTAAATTTAGCAAACTGACGTGCTAATGCTGCCAGTACTGTTCAGGGTCGATTCATACTTACAGCCGTATGTCGGTAGAAATTTGGGCAAAACTGACTTTTTGGCAAGTTGGCTGATTGGATCGACCCTAAAATCCTAAATGCTGACTTAGTGGTGACCTGATGCCAGCTTTGTGCAGACTTTAGGTGAATCACTAAGCTATAATATTTCAGTGGAACATCTTTGCGCTGGTTTCTTAAGGGTTTATATTTTGATTTTAAAAGTCATTCTTGTTTGAAAGTTTTTCATAAAACTTATTATTATTGGATAGAAATAATTATGCTAGTAGTGTAACTTTTCTTACTGAAATCTGTTATCTTTTGACAGTTGTATAAATATCCTGATGAGGCTTGGATTGTTTGTCTGGTCAATTTTGGATTGTTTGAAAGCTTTTGCTGTTTGTTTGTTTTAAAGCTTAAAATTATTATTCAAATGGACGAAGCGCAGTCTTTATATTTTGCTGGTGCAATCGTAACGCCATCGTGTGCCATTCATTTACTTAAGGTGGTACTTTCATTTTCGGGGTGTTTGCTATTTCAATGCAAACTTTGCGTCCAGAGTACTGAGAAACGAATTATACGTCTTTATGCTATTTTTTCAGTAAATTGAATAGTTATCAAAAAAGTGAGGGACATGCCTGGGTATTTTAGACGTGTCTGAAACGACCAAATTTCAACTTCAACAGGTAATCGTATGATTCAGAACTGTGGCGCTGACTTTTTGTAAAAAAACTTGTGTTGGAAAGTACCTCTTTTAACCCTTATCAAAACCACGGGCTGACTTTCAGTACATGGCATACGTTTAGATAGTTCTACTTAATGCAAAAGACCGCTATGGGTTGAGCCTGTAAACGCTGAGCTACATATATATATATAGTTTTCCAGAAAAAACACCTAAAAACGCCAGTGCCCCCTCCTCCTCTTAAGCCCTAACTCTGATGGATTAAACGGATTGTCTGATATTAATTTTGACGTTTACGATTCGTTTCGACTAAGAGTGGTAAACTGCCCTCGGATGGGTTTGGTTTTGCTCCTAAAACTTATAAAATTTATTCAAAGTCGTTCGGGCTTGCGGATGGCCGACCCTTCACCCCATGTTTCCAAAACAGCCCACGTGAGCGTGAGGTGACAACTTATATGTACATATTTTTCTTTATCTTTTTTCTGTGATGCAATTATATCTGTTATATAGTATAATATGAAATCTATTTATTCATATTTTTGCTGTATTAATTATATTAATATGTAAACTACTTAGATTATTTTATTAAATTTTAAACTATTTTTAGTAATGTAATTTTAGGTCGAGAAAACTGGTTGACTCGAAGACACCGTAAGATTAATCATATTTTAACTTTGTAATATTTATGGTATGGCTTTTGGTTCTTTGCCATTTAGCACAACGTCGAAATTATATTTTCGCATTTAGCACAAGGTCTTATTTTCGAATATATTGGTAGTGCTGGTTATACATTTCTTATTCAAATCGAGTTCAAATTTTATGTTCACAATTTATTTACAATTTCTGCGGCAGTAATTTATTGTTGTCTTTGTTTGTTATTTATTGGTTCATGTACCTGTGTGTATGTTAATATTTTATGCAGAGTACGAAATATAATATTTAATGGTTTCTAATGGATTGTCTATGGGTATTGGCAAGAGTACATAATAGCTTCTCACTCTATATAGAAGAAGAGTGAGACACTCTCCAGCCTGCCTGTGTTCTAGCACAGGCAGATGCGCTGGTCGTTTTCAGCCTACATGTTGACATTCTGTGCAACATGTGACTGGCCAATCAGCGCGTAGATTCTCTGCGTAACACACTTTAGTATATAATCGCTGATGCGTTGCTAAGCATTAAGATAGGGATAAAAGCTTAATAACTCATTAATTATTCATAGTCTGCTTGTAAAAACATTAAAAAAGGTTTGCAAATACCTTTAGGAATATTTTGGCAAACTTTCAGCGAAATTGATTGAGAAACTTTTGAGATATAAACTTTTCTAAATTTCTTAAAAGCTTCTCAATCAATTTCGCTGAAAGTTTGCCAAAATATCCCCAAAGGTATTTGCAAACCTTTTTTAATGTTTTTGCAAGCAGACTATAAATAAATGATGAGTTATTAACCTTTTATCCCTACCCCGTTTTATGATTGGAGCACGTGCACAAGCGTCTGCCAATCAGAGAACAGAAGCTCGCTTCTGATTGGCCAGTCACATGTTGCATAGAATGTCAACATGTAGCCTAAAAACGACCAGCGCATCTGCCTGTGCTAGCACACAGGCAGGCTGGAGAGTGTCTCACTCTTCTTCTATATAGAGTGAGACGCTATTATGTACTCTTGGTATTGGGTAGGTATAGTATAGTTAGCAAGAGTACATAAAAGGAACAGTACAACAGTCTTCCTGTTCTGCGCTGGGGCTTAGTGCGAAGCGCAAAATAGCCCCTTTATATGTGCTTTTAAGGCATGTAGTTGGGGGGGGAAGACCCCCCCCAAAATTCGGTCCCGGGGGAGGGAGGGGGGGTCCCGCCAGGGGGGAAAGAGGGGGGAGGGTCCCGGCGGAAGTAAAATTTTGGCCAAAATTTGAAAAAATCGGCATTTTTAGTGAAATTGAAGCGATTTTCATCAAAATTTTCGCCAAAAATTGTCAAAATCGCTGTTTTTTGGTCAAAAAAAGGTAAAAATTGCGTCATTTTTGGGAAGGGGGGTCAAAAATGAGCTGACACAGGGGAGGGGGGTCCCACCAAGGGGGGGGGGAGGGGTACCCAAAATTTTGGTGCTTGTTACATGTATGTTTTAAGGGGGGTACTTCCCTCCCCCCCTCGGTTCAAGACATTAGTGAGTGTCCTCCGGTAACGCCCACCTCATTTCTGTACATTTTAGTGGAAGAACTCCTCTAACGTGTTGCACTGAGGGGGGTTCTTCAAAGAAAGTGCACATCAAAGAAAGAACTCACTGCCTGCCTTACTGTCTCCAAGTGATGTGCCCCCATCCCTCAGTTGAGTACATTAGTTATCTGGATTTGCATTAGTGATGTGGGTCAGATCGAATCGACCGATCCAGGGGTCCGATCGGATCGGATCGCTGATTAAAGGATCGGATTGGCTTTAAAATTTCGGATCGGCGATCCGCATCGGTAATATAAATTTTGAGCCTCGACCACGAAAAATTTGACAAAATTTCGTGTGATCAGTCAACCGCACAAGTATAACTACTACTCAAGTTATCAAAATAACGGCTTTATATTTGCGGAAGCGTGCAGTTTAAGCTGGATTCATACTTATAGCCGTATGTCCGTTCAGCCTGCAGAATGACGTCACTAGCAGCCTAGTGCAGTAGATCAGCCAGCGCCTGTGACGTCATTATTTAGTCATTTTGTCGGTAGGACGGACACAGACACGTACTAAGTGTGTGATGTGAAATGTTTAACAAGCACTTCTGCTGAGTGAGTAGCGGTTGCATTATGAAGCATGAGTGTCAATATTCCACGGGAAATATTAAACGCGGCCTTTTCTTGTAAAGAAGACTTAGCATGAACATGTTTTTGTAATATATAACGACACTAGGATTTTTCAGATACCATTTTAAACCGTCGCAGAAAATTGGCGCCTACTGGTAAATTAAAAGTACAAAGACGAAAGCATAACTATACTATATGAGTTTAAAAAGTTGAGTTTAAAAAAATAAAATTGATTTTCGGAAAAAAATGAGGCTCGTCCTGGACTTGAACCAGGAACATCTGGCACCCAAAGCGAGAATAATTGCACTCGACCAACGAGCTTTGTAATAACCTGTCTAAAACTTAAACATGACAACAGCTAATCCATATAGTTTTGATGTTCATTGCGCAATAAGTTGTGAATACAAATGTTTATTAACAACCAAAACAAGTTGCCCCTAAAAGGGACAGTGTTCCTACCCAGAGATGTTCACTGTTCTCCATGCTGAGAGAGTACGTGCTGGGAAAAAACATAGCAAAATAACACCAAAAAATTTTCAGTTGCCACTGTGCTGAAACGAGGGTATGCATGCGGGTACGTCCCTCCCTAGCAATCAAACAAAACATTATGTATGTCGATTTATTGCAGTTTATTTATTGCTTTTACAGTTATCTCCTGTAACTTTTAGTCTCACTCACTCATTAGGTCATAAGTTGTTGAGTCTGTCCACCCACTTTCACTCTGAGAATAAAGTTCTTAAGCCCGATTAAAATTCATCCTGTCCTTGTTTCTATCGTTATATCCGCAGCAACTTCGAAAAACCTAACCTGAACAGGTGACCCAATTGGCCAATTTCTTACTTGAAGTTGTGTCAAGTGCGGTTTGTATGAAAATATTAGATGACAAGATTCTGCCTACGCGTCCACAATAGATCACCAATGTTGTTCTCGTCCCTGGCCCTTGTGAGGACCAGTAGAGTATGAACAGGGCTTTAGTTGGCTCGGTTGCTTTGAGCCGAAGTCAGTCTAAACTAAAAGCCCTTGTAAGGACCAGTAGAGTATGAACAGGGCTTTAGTTGGCTCGGTTGCTTTGAGCCGAAATCAGTCTAAACTAAAAACGAACCATGATTCATGTATGTAGGAAATGTTGACTTTGAGAACGAAACCTCGGTTTGTTTGCAGCTCGCTGCTGGTTGTTGAATTTTGAGTTTATTTATACATAGAAACTCGTAGTCTGAAATTGTGTTCGTTGTAGTCATTAGGCTTTAAAAGTATGCCCTCATTCATTTAAGTTTAAGTTTAAGTTGAAGTTCGTCCCTCGATTTTAATTAAGTTTAAGTTTAAGTTTAAGTTCTCATTTTGAAAAACAATTAAGTTTAAGTTTAAGTTACGGCCTTGATTTTAATTTAAGTTTAAGTTTAAGTTTTCCAAATTTTAGTAATTTAAGTATTCAAATAAGTTTTTTTTCAGTTTTTTGCCATTATGCATGTTTCAATGTTACTATGACACTGTACTTGTCTGTGGCTACATAGATGAACCTGCAAAGACCAAGTCAAAGTGTACCTGCCATAGTGGAGAAAAAGTCCTTTCCTCATTTTCTAAAATTACGGTTCAATATATTGAATGACGAATATCGCTTTTCCCTGTTGCGCCACAGCGCAACAGGTACTGTATACTTGGTTTGTATAGAATTTGCAGAATCTGTGAATAAAGAGTGTGTTGACTTACCTGTTAATTTGGGGTAGGTCGAATTTCCAGTGTTAAACAAGCCCGATCTGCGGCAAAACCTTCAGTAAGTATTAACAAGAGTACATAATAGGAAGAGTATGACACTCTCCCTATTATGCCTGGCAGCGCGCGTCCAATGCGGAGCGCGAAATAGCCAGTTTATGTACGGTTTTGAGGGGGGGGTACCCCCCTCAACTGAAGACCCCGTGCTCATCTGAGGGGGGGGTACCCCCCCTCAACTCAGCACCCCGTCTGCAGTTGAGGGGGGGTACCCCCCTCATTTCAAGACACTGACAAAGTCTTTGCGCTACCCCCCCCCTCAGTTCAGCACCCCGTCTTCAGTTGAGGGGGGGTACCCCCCCTCAAAACCGTACATAAACTGGCTATTTCGCGCTCCGCATTGGACGCGCGCTGCCAGGCATAATAGGGAGAGTGTCATACTCTTCCTATTATGTACTCTTGGTATTAAGCAACACTTTCAAGTAAGCTGACCAGTGGGTCAGCTAAAACCTGTTGTGCAATTATTTTACTTCAAATGTAATATAAAAGATTGGCGTAGTTTTTCTTTCAGCAAATTGTGTATGCAAAATATTGAAGATGTTTTTCCCCTACAACAAGTTGTGTAAAAATAAGCTAGAAGTCTCTCAAACGAAAAAATGATGTACCATAACACCATTCTAATTCACAAGTCATGAGCAGCGTCTTTTGATTAAGGAGTTTATTAAATCTCTAATTTCTAGTCTGCAGGTATCTTTCAAAGGAAAAACTAAAACGATATCAATAAAACGCAGCGATCAAATTTGGAAAATGCATCGCGTTCATAGGCTCAGGCCAACATGAAATGCCTTGAATAACTAACGAAAAGTGAAATCTTCAAGATGCATATGTATACCTAGTTTCTGGGAAAATAAATATAAGGCAAAAGACCAACTTATTAAAAACGGCAAATTTACAATAAGTTTAAAACAGTTGCCGAAACTAGGGATCGATCCAGGAACCTTTAGATCTTCAGTCTAACGCACTCCCAACTATGCTATTTCGGCTTGCTAATAATCGTTAAAGTCAACATGACAACTGGTGCTCTGTGATTACAAGCGTAATATAACATCAACAGCCTTATTAAGATTTTGATTCATCGTTAATCATTTCGTTGATCAATATATATTTTCAGAATTTAAGTTGAAATAAGTTTAGTGTAGCACTGTTTGCTGAGTTATTATTACTGAAAGCTTGAGTCTGATGCATTGTTCCATTTAAATCATTCAGTTATTGAGATTAAATTGTAGGAACCGGTTGGTTCAGACGGCAGCGCTTTGGATTAATAACCTGAGGACAGATGGTTCGATTCCGTTCTTTAATTAACTTTTTTGAAGCTGCAACTCCACCAAGTTAGCGTTACACAGCAGACATCTGTGTTCTCCTGAGCTACCAGCCTTTCAGTGTAATTTAACACTGTAATTCTAGGTGACACACGCACATACACATTTGAGCTGAAATAAAACATGCATACAGACACATTTCTTGCACAGTTTAGTGTTATAACGCCAAAATCAAAATTAAAGACCTGTTGTGCTGTGGCACAACAGGAATAACACTGGATAGTATCTGGATAGGATAGGAATAACATGGGGTGTATCGGTAACGATCGTAACTGTAACTGATCGGTAACTGTTCGTATTAAGCAACCTTGGCTCACCCCTGCATTCTCGCCAGCTAGCGTGTTCGTATTTAGCCACTTTTTTGCCAGCGTAGCGAAATTTGTTGATGATGTCTGCTCAGTCACCAAGAGTACGGTGTTTTTATTTAGCATCTTTGCTTCCAATTAGGCGACCACCCGTTTTTTGGAGTGCCTTTTAGCCGCTTAAATTTGGATGAGTTCGTAGTTGGGCGCTTTCCCCTATTTCGCGAAAAAGGCAACAACTGTGGGAAGGTAAAACACTCCTCCACAAGTGAAAACATAGGCCTCATCTAGCTGTAATGGAGAGTCCCACGATTAGGTCTTAAACGTAAGAAGACCCCTCACAAATCAGGGTATGATGATCTCAAATGGCAAGTGCTGCATATAAACAAAAGTAATAAGACATGCCAGACAAGACAATAAACCAAAAACACGAGCCTGAATGAAAAGCCAGTCATTGACATTTAAGTATAATTTAAGTTTAGCGAAAAATCTCAGAAAAAGAAAAAGCTCAGAAACTGACATTTAAGTATAATTTAAGTTTAAGTTCGAATTTTCAAAAACATTTAAGTTTAAGTTTAAGTTGGCACCCTGAAATTTTGTTTAAGTTTAAGTTTAAGTTCACATGTCAATTTTGAATAAGTTTAAGTTTAAGTTTAAGTTTAGGGGCATACTTTTTTAGTTTAAGTTTAAGTTTAAGTATACTTTTTTAAGCCTAGTAGTCATGGAGTGATCTGTTAATTTTTGAGCTTTGGTCATGGGTTTTGGTTTTGGTACGCAGTTTTGTAGCTTGCTGAGCTGGACAGGTGAGTCGATGGGTGACGGGTGTCGATTGTAAGTAAGCGTTGTCCTTAGATTCATAGATTTTCAAGAATAAAACTGAACACCTAGACACCAATTTTTAAGCAGTCTCTCGCACTGGCCTCGATGAGCACCATTGTTTTCAGTGAAGACAGTAGCACAGCAGTACAGCACACTGATTGCCGGAACGTCGAGTACAGACTGAGCTGTTTGTTGATAGAAAACTAATTTACATATTATTGCTTCTTGTTCTTTCATTACCCAATCAAACAAGAGCCAATTTCAGAGGCCCGCCTGCGTCTGAAGATCAATTGGTCAACCAATATTGCTAATTTGCATATCAACTTCTATTGGACACAGGCATGACTACTTGTCTATTTACAATTTCCTGAACACTGAAATGGGGGGGTTCGTCAGTACGAAACTAAAATGGATACAAAGCGTACCTATTTTGCTAAAATTCTGTTGCGAAAATAAAGTAATGTGTTCTTTGTTTATTTTCAAGTTTTAAAATGAATAGACTGAACTTCATTACAGCATTTTTAAGTTCAAAATGATCTGACTTTAAATCTACACCCCCCCACCAGACAAAACATACCGATGGTGTCTGGGGGCTAGAATTACACACAAATTATAGGCTAGGCTGGTGTATAATCAGCGCATTCCTGTTATCGGAGTAAAAACCGATAACAAAGGTTCCTTCTCTAGAAGGAACAAAAACTTTAACTCGAACTGTTTTCAATTTGAAGAAAATACTTGTAATTTTTTGACTGTGCTTAATCCACAACATTTGCTGATTTCTTCTAATGTGACTGCTGCCGGTTCGCTCAGCGGGTAAAGCGAACGCTTTATGAGCGTAAGTTTGGTGGTTCGAGTCCACCACGGCAGGTTCGTTTTTGCATAATTGCCGACTTCGGAGAGAACAAACGGAACTGCTTGTTCAAGATAGAGGTACCTACCCTTCCTGTGTTATTTTACACCGGAAATCTGACCTACCCGAAATAACGTACCTAGAGAGCGGAGATTCTGAATATAGTATATACGCGGCCCCTGATGGGGCCGCGTAAAAATAGGTATCTTCGCCTGCAAAAACAATCTCGTAACATTGTTTTCGTTAACACAACAGTTGAGCATTGTTCGTTACAGGCAGAATCGACGCGGATCAAAATTTTCGACCCGCGAGCCAACCCAACCCGCGGTTTGACGCTTGTGAGTAGAGTTCCTCCTTTAAGGAAATTTTGCGGGCCCGGGCCGCGCCGACCTTTGTGCTCGTGGGCCGGGCCAAGTTTAAAAAATGCCAAATTTTTCCAAAAAAGCCCAAACTTTCGAAAAAAACGACTATAAGCAAGTTCAAACATATAACCACTCATATGACAATACGGCAGAGTATGTATTTAGGTACGTTCAAACTAAAAGGCACAAGCATAGAAACAATAAAATAACAATTACTTTAGTTGATTTAGGTTTGCATAGGATCACCTTGAATATATAATTGAATATAGCAATCCTTGCTTAGATAAAGACTGGCACCAAATTTTGGGGATGGGTCTTCCCCCCATTCCCACTCAACTACAATCTGTGTGGTCATACATGTGTTAACATTACAAATTCAGAAATTTATTGAAAATTCAATTCCAAAGTACATAGGTAGACTCAGGGAAAAGCTACTTTGTTAGATAGTGTTAGACTATTAATACAATTTTTAGCCCTTTTGACCTTTTTTTGTGCAATTTGGTGAAATTTCCCATTTTATTACTTTCGGACCGCAGCCCGCGGCCCACCACCGGCCCGGGCCGGTGGCGGGCCGCGGGCCGAAAATTTTGGCGGGCCGGGCCGGGCCGACCCCTCAAAAATCCGGGCAGGGCTGGGCCGGGCCGGGCCGAGCCGACCCCTCAAAAATCCGGGTAAAGCTGGGCCGGACCGGCCCGGCCCGGGCCCGGCCCGCGAAGAAACTCTACTTGTGAGTCACCCACGATCCAACCGGCGCCGTCAAAGTGGACCCACCAACTTTGTCGACCATTTTAAGATACAGTACCAGATGATCGTTCGTTTTTAGCTAATACTGCTGTACAATTTACACAGTTTGTACAGCTGTACATTGTTCACATTGCTACCTACTTTAACCGAATGGTACTGAATGGACCCAAATTTATGTACCTAGATTGGATTGAATACGTGAAAATTTTAAATTAAATTACATTAAATTTTTTTAGCAATGTACTATATATATACTTACAATATATACTCATTATAATAAGTTATACTCAACAATATTTCTACAACAAGCACGTTTTGCGAGTAAGGTTAAACTAATTTTCGATGCCTAACTAGATTTTGTTGTGACTTCCTTAGAGGGCCGAGGATATTCTTCGAATATATAACGCGGCAGCAAAACTTTTAAAGAATCACTTTTACATAACATGACAAACTGCTTCGTGATTGGATCTAGCTTTTAAGTTGTTTCAAAAATAGGTACACGAAGGCCAGTTTACACATTCGAAGAGTGCGAAGGTTGAGGTGAGAGGTTGAGGTTGAGTGCGAAGAAAGCGGCTAAGAGTGCGAAGAGAGGCTACAAGTGCGAAGAAGAGGCTACGAGTGCGAAGAGAGAGGCTACAAGTGCGAATAAAGAGGTCACCAGTGCTAAGAGTGCGAAGGAGAGGCTGCGACTGCGAAGAGTGCGAAGAGTGCGAAGAGAAAGGCTAAGAGTGCGAAGAGAGAGGCTACGAGTGCGAAGAGAGAGGCTAAGAGTGCGAAGAGAGAGGCTACGAGTGCGAAGAGAGAGGCTAAGAGTGCGAAGAGAGAGGCTACGAGTGCAAAGAGAGAGGCTACGAGTGCGAAGAGAGAGGCTACGAGTGTGAAAAGAGAGGCTACAAGTGCGAATAAAGAGGTCACCAGTGCGAAGAGTGCGAAGGAGAGGCTGCGACTGCGAAGAGTGCGAAGAGTGCGAAGAGAAAGGCTAAGAGTGCGAAGAGAGAGGCTACGAGTGCGAAGAGAGAGGCTAAGAGTGCGAATAAAGAGGTCACCTGTGCGAAGAGTGCGAAGGAGAGGCTGCGACTGCGAAGAGTGCGAAGAGAAAGGCTAAGAGTGCGAAGAGAGAGGCTAAGAGTGCGAAGAGAGAGGCTACGAATGCAAAGAGAGAGGCTACGAGTGCGAAGAGAGGCTACGAGTGCAAAGAGAGAGGCTACGAGTGCGAAGGAGAGGCTACGAGTGCAAAGAGAGAGGCTACGGGTGCGAAGAAAAAGGCACAAGTGTGAAGAGAAAGGCTACGAGTGCAAAGAGAGAGGCTACGAGTGCGAAAAGAGAGGCTACGACTGCAAAGGAGAGGCTACGAGTGCGATCAGAGAGGCTACAAGTGAGAAGGAGAGGCTACGAGTTCGAAGCTGTGGTCAAATGCCGAGACGCTTTCAACTAGATAAGTAGCTACATTTAAAAACTATCAAGTTTCAACATAGAAACAAACTAACCGAAGAAAACTGAAACGGAAAAAAAATTTAAACAAAAATATAGACGAGACCAACGACGCTAACAACATTTATGCTGATAACTGAAAAATCTGACGACTAGTCTACATCAATCCTTTACAGAAACTTAATTACAACCTTAAGTACTACTTAACGGAAGACAAACAATTGACAACACCTTCTAATTATCTAAATCAGAAGAGTTCAAGTTGGTTAGCTCTGGATGGGTGGTACGATTGACTACGACACAACATTGTTCCAAAGATGCATAAGTTCAACTTTTTCATGTTTTGTCCTAGTTTTGGTTCTTTTTCTATAAATTTTTGAAATAGTGAATATGAATTAATTAATTATATTAGTCTGTTATAGTCTTGCTTCATTAAGTTGGCATTTTTTATTGCTTTTAATACTTTTTAACTGAAATAATGACTATTAAACTTAAATTATTGAAATTAGGCGGGGCCTAATTTTTGCGTATAAATTCTTTTATGACCGTTATCTGATTATCTTTTTGTATGTAGATTATATCACGTCTTTTGCGGGGCCTCACCTAAAGGTGCAAGTTGTAAGCGAATGAAGTAAAAATGCAAGAAAGTGCAGATACTTATGTTAAGAGTCTCTAGTTTTTCAAACTATTTTTTCATACTTATTAGTTATGTGTAATACATTTTATTTATTCAGAACTGTTAACCTCGAGGATGACCAACTAACATTAACAAAGCATTTTTTCTACTGCTGCTGATAATGACGCATAAAGAGAAAGATAGAAAGTTTAAACTGAGCACTGACGTATTATGGATAAAACGATTCAACATAATATTGAAAATGCAAGCGGCATTTTACAAACAAATTTTGGTGGCAATGGAGCAAAGAAAGTTGTAACTACGGTGGGAAAGTAAAAGTGTGACGACACATTCAATTACTACGCGAAAGGTTGTGAGTGTGGAGACAATGGTGGATGGATACGTTAAGTTTAAATTTAAGTTGATTCAATTTTTTCCAGTTGTGTTGAAATACTTGAACTTACTGACATAGATTAATTTTAAGTAGAAGTTGACAGTTTTGGTATTTTCATGAACTGTAATTGATTAAAGAGAAGTTTTAAAGTCTTCATGTTCATCAGATAAAAATTAGCACGGTAAAATTAGAATAAACTAATATATATTTATTTATAGGTAACTCTGCTCTGTTCGTGGCTATACAATGTAAAAGGGGTGTAGTTTAAGCCAAGCCTGTTCTTACTTTTTTAAAAAACACAAAATATGAAAGTCTGTCGGAAGGTCGGTCACAATAAGATTTCGTTTATCACAAACAGTATCTCAATTTGATGAACTATTATGCTTTGAAGCGGGGTTAACTTTCACAAGTCCTTAAAGTTACAGCGAATAATAAAACTAGCATATCAACCGTAGCAGTCTTCTACTGCTATGTGTTAACTTAAGGATACTTATCATGTACACAGAAAGTTTAAACTTAGTGTTAAGTTCAAGTTTAAGATACCCAAACCAAAAGCCCATGTTTCATAAATCTACAAGCATAGGTAGATGTAAGCTAAACTGACTATGCAACAGAAAACTGAAATAATGTCCCAGGACGAAAATCTATTCGCACAAAAAACGCTATACGTTATAAACTGAAAACCGAGTAGCCATAAGATCAAAAAACCGAGTCTTACTTAAATTTACATATAGCATTGAATCAATTAATCAATTTGTGTCTACTTTACTTTACTTAATTACTGTGAATGTGTGCAAGTGTGTATTGCGTCTGCAGTAAGGCTCGGTTGGGTACATCACAACTGGAGGTTATTGGGGACAACTAGAACAACAAGGACAACACGAGCAACAACAAGAGCAACGAGAACAACAATGGCAACAAGAACAACAGAAACAACAGCAACAAGAACAAAAAACAACAACAAGAACAACATGAACAAAAAGATGGGACTGATTGGCATTGGGTCACCCAATCTTTCTAGAACAACAAAATAAAGAAGAACAAGAAGAACAAGAACAACAAGAGCAACAAGAACAAGAAAGACAGGGACAACAAAAAAGAACAACTAGAACAACAAAGACAACAAGAGCTACAAGAGGAGCAACGAGAACAACAAGAACAATAAGAACAACAGGAACAACAAGGACAAGAACAACAAGAATAACAACAAAAGCCACAAGAACAACATGAACAACAAGAGCAACGAGAACAACAATAGCAACAAGAACAACAGGAACAACAGCAACAAGAACGAAAGCAACAAGCGCAACAAGCGCAACAAGAACAACATGAACAGCAAGAACAACACGAACAAAAAGAACAACAAGAACGACAAGGACAACAAGAGCAACAAGAACAACAAGAGCAACGAGAACAACAAGGACAACATGAACAACAAGAACAACAAGAAGAGCAATAGCATTGAACAACAAGAACAACAAGCGCAGCAAGAACAACAAGAACAACACAGACAACAAAAACTACAACAGCAAGAGCAACAAAAACAACAACCACAACTAGAACAAGAAGACCAAAAGAGACAACAAGAACTACAAGGCAAACAACAAGAGCAACAAGAACAACAAGAGCAACAAGAGCAATAAGGCAAACAACAAGAGCAACATGAACAACAAGAACAACAAGAACAACAGGAACAACAAAAACAGAAAGAACAAGAACAACAAGGACAACAAGAACAACAACAAAATACCAACAAGAACTACAAGTCAAACAACAAGACCAGCAAGAACAACAATAACAACAACAGAACAACAAGAAGAACAAGAAAAACAAGAACAACAAAAAGAACAGCAAGAACAACAATAGCAACAAGAACAACAAGAACAACAGGAACAACAATAACAACAAAAACAAACAACAAAAAGAACAAAAAGAACAACAATGACTACTAGAACAACAACAACAAGAGTACCCAAACAACAAAAACAACAGGAGCAACAAGAACAACAAGAGCAGCAAGAACAACAGGAACAACAAAAACAACAGGAACAACAAGAACAACACGAATAACAAGAGCAAGCACAACAAGAACAACAAGAACAACAACAAGAGCAACAAGAGTGACAAAAACAACAAGGGCAACAAGAACAACAGGAATAAAAAGAACAACAAGAACAAATGACAATAACAACCAGAGCAACAAGAACAACAACAAGGACAACAACAACAATAACAAGAGCAACCAAAACAACAAAGACAACAGAAGCAACAAGAGCAACAAGAGCAACAAGAACAACAGGAACAACAAAAACAACAGAAACAACAAGTACAACACGAAGAACAAGAGCAAGGACAACAAGAACAACAAGAACAACAACAGGAGCAACAAGAGTGACAAAAACAACAAGGACAACAAGAACAACAGAACAAGAACAAAACAACAAGAGAAAAAAGAACAACAAGAACACCAAAAAGAATAAGAACAAGAAGAACAAGAGGAACAGGAACAACTAGAACAACAAGGACAACAAGGACAACAAGAACAGCAACATAGTAACAAGAAGAACAAATGAATGTTTTCTTTGAAAAAGCACGTATACACGAACTCAAATGGACAAATAAAGATTATGAAGTTGAAAACAGATGAGCGATTAAGCAGAATTTGGGCTACAACAAACGGTAGTGGAAGTTTGACACCAAGTCGTAAATGTAATTGTGCTGTCCTAAATAGAATTTTGAAAATCTATAGTGAGCCAAAACGACAATTGATATATGACACAACACTAAACTTGCCAAAAAGCAATAATTTCACTACCATAGATGTCATTGGATTAGGCATGCCAGAAGAAATGCCGACAGATAAAACTCAAGCGCGATAGTCAGCACTTGAAGGCTTAAGTGAAAGTGTTAACTCACCTTCAAGCAACAGGTACTTACTCTTATGTATAACTTGTGCTGCACATATTGCTGGTTCAGCTGGTTGGCTTACAAGATAACAACAGATACAGCAGGGATGCAACGGCTAGGCCAATACACCCGTACAGTTTATAATGAAAAGCAAAAGAACGTGATAGAAGAAGAGCTGCAGGAAGACACAAGCAGTAGTGGCATGAAACCTTACAAGTGCAGGGCGACGGCATAGTGTAAGGATAACGACAAAATATAGTTGCTAGACGTCAAGGAAAAAATAATAAACAAAAGTCACTGCCGCTCGAAAATTAGAGCGAAGACTAGCCAGCACCTGTTTGCTTGTAAATCTCAGAAATGTGATAGCTGTACCACAGTTGAAAACCCCGCAACAATTAAGTAAACAAACACGCACAGAAAGCAAGAAATAGAAAAGTCGTCATGCGGAGAAATGTAAGAAAACTGATGAAAATTCATCAAAATTATGAAGAAGTGTGTAAAACAAGAACAAAAATTGGTGAATATGGAAATTAATTAAATCTGTTATCGTCTGCCATAATCTTTCGCTAATTTACAACTACCGTTCTACTGTCTGCGAAACGTATGTACGGCTACACATACGTCCAATAACTACAACCTTGATCAATGTAGCATATTTGTATTTTATTTCCAAATCATAG
>JASANF010015068.1:0-25610 GCA_030248245.1 Trissonchulus sp. WLG1_4
ACCATTGTTATCTTTGTATCATACTTTTGTGAATATAGCCTTTGTCACCTAACTAACAAGCAGGATATTCAAGCAAACATTTAGAATAAATTTATGCTTTTGACACACACAAACTTTTACAAAGTTTAGTCCTGCCGCCAATAAATTTCTGAACACATACAATTATTCACAACTTTCACAACAGTTTATAACAAACTTATGTGAAAGCTAAGTAAAAATTCATGCCTGTAATGCCTGTAATTTTAAACCTCCTGCTATATTAATACAATTAATACAATATAGCAAATTTAATATTTCTTTTAAATTTTTTATTTTCCTTATATTTTCTGCGTGCGTTTTTTTTTGTTTTTGATCAATTGCAAAATTGAAAAAAATATCTCAGATTTTTAGCTCTGAGTGAAAAAAAGCAATTTTTTAAGACTAGTCTGCATTATCATATGCATCGACTTTCATTCAAGCAAACACTCTGTAGAAATAACAAATTTTAGTTAAAGGTTTGGTATTCTATCTACTATGTACTTTAATCACACACACAGACTCTGAACAACTGATTCTAAAAAATTGTTGCGCATAAAGAGAAACATAACATCGACGGTGGTTTCATTATCAGTAGGGACAAAACTATTACTTTGATAAAATTAGAACTGTTAAGGGTCTGATTCTAACAGCTGAACTAACTACTAGAACAAATTTTATCTTAAACATAAACAGGCGTACTTAAGCTATCTATTAGGCTACCAGAAAAAATATCGAGGTCCACCATTTTTGGATTACATACCTTAATTTAAATGAAACTTATTTTAGCTAAAATTCGATCGAGGCCAAGAGTAGGATAGGTTTAAATAGAAGCTTAAATGTTACCTATATTTTATTGCCATGCCAAGACAACCAGATGTTTTAATGGAAAAATGATAGCATTTTCATCGGAATGATTCAATTGGAATTCAAACCACATATCTCTGAATTTGCGGACCAGTGCTCTACTATTCAAGTTACTGGGCCAATGTTGAGTTTTCTTAAATCCCTTTAAATACTCTAACGGGCCTATCTAACGTCACACTTACTTATGCAATGCCGCCTTAGAGAATGAAGGGACTAGGTTCACACTCAAAACTCGCAACGTATTTATTATTCTATTTAATTCATGATTATTTGATTAGTTCTCAAACGTCTCGCCATGTCAAGACAGCAAGAGGGTTCTTTCAAGACAGCAAGGGGGTTCTTTCCGGACACCAAGAGGTTCTTACTGGAAGAAAGAAAGTATCTTCATCGGAATGACCCTGGGGGGATTCGAACCACCAATCACTGGATTTTCAGACCAGTGCTGTACCACTTGAGTTACTGGGAAAAATGCTGAGCGTTCGTAAAACTTTTTAAATACTCTAACAGACCTATTTTACATTTACTTATGCAATGCCGCCTTACAGAATGAAGGGACTAGGTTCACACTCAAAACTCGCAACGTATTTATTATTCTATTTAATTTATAATTATTTGATTAGTTCTCAAACGTCTCGCCATGTCAAGACAGCAAGAAGGTTCTTTCAAAACAGCAAACGGGTTCGTTCAGGACAGGAAGGGGTTCTTACTGGAAGAAAGAAAGTATCTTCATCGGAATGACCCTGGGGGATTCGAACCACCAGTCACTGGATTTGCAGACCAGTGCTGTACCACTTGAGCTACTGGGAAAAATGCTGTTCGCGAGCGTTCGTAAAACACTTTAAATACTCTAACGGGCCTATGTTACACTTACTTATGCAATGCCGCTTTAGAGAATATGGGAGCAAGGTTCTCACTTGCAACGTTTTCAACTATTTTAAATTAGTGGAAAAAACGTCGTTGTCCTCCCCTCCACGGAAGGGCACTTTTCAGCAAAATACGACTCATCAAAGTTAGTCAAAACATTTCAAAGCTTAAATCAAAACATTTCCAATTTTCTATTCAATTGTAACAAAGCCCTATTCTTACTATATATCCCAATACTGTAACCGTATTTTGAGGCAGAACAATGCACACATGTAATTACAAAACAAAAATCAATGAAAGTCCTACCGCCACTGAGGTGGCGGCAGAAAAAATCACTATGAACGAGCATATTTCAGCATAGGTTTCCTTATATAGTGAATTTGTTATAAAACTTTATAATACCAATCAGCACTACTAGAACAGATGTATTTTAAGTGGTCGCATTGTACAAAGGTGTGTTATTGTACAAACACGAATTATATATCGAAATTTAGCTCTTATACAAACCTATTAGGATTGATAGTTGATTTTTTGACATTTGTCTCCCAGCACCAAACGTCCATAGCAATTCTAATGAATCAAAGGACTTCAACTTGCAAATGCCGACCTAAGGTGTAGGATCCTCTATTCTAGGCAAACGACTGTCTATAATTAACAGAGGACTTTCTATTGTGAACAGACCCTATAATCTGTAGGCAGTTTGTGGAGGGTCCAGGAAGTCCACGTCCAAAATCTCGTATTCGTGTTCAGGGGCCCAAATTAACCTTGAAGTGTGTTTATGTGTTTATGACCGGCCGCGTAGGCCGCCGGCGGACAAAAAAGTTCGTCCGGCCTTCCGTCCTGGGCCCGGTATCATAAAAGATCAGTTACGATTCATTAGTAACACTGATGTTAACTAGAAAAATTTTGCGTTTTGGTTTTGCAAAAATTTACGTAACGCTTCTGATTGAGACTCTCACGGCGCATCGCCGATATGTTCCACAAAGTGTGGTTTAAATTTTTAACGTTTGCTTATTGAAGTCAAAGCCTAGCTATGTCAGACTCAAGACTAGTTAGGGTCCAGCCTTCAGAAGCCTGCAAACCTGGAAAGTTTACAAAAATTTATGACATTACCAACCGTAAATCTACAAAAATTGCCATTTTTAAGAAAATAAATTTCTAATTGTTTTCAATTTTTAAAACTTATTTAGTCAATTAGAAACCAGCCGGACCATTAAAACCAAAAGGGGATCCTTGTGTACAATTAATACTGTTCCAGTAGTGCAGAGAGCAACTTTTCTATTTGCAACCAGCCCACCACCTCCCTGTGTCAGTGCGTGCAAATACGCTTTCTGCGCTGTATTAAAATTTATATTAAAAGTATATTAAAATTCATTTTACTAATAATATAAATACCGCTTGTCAATTTTTGCCCAAGTATATATGCCATATATGTTCAACGCTATATCTTGCCAAGTCCACAATTTCAACGTCATTTTTATCCATTGGAGTAAAATTAGTCACTCCAAAAACAGCAAGGACAGAGTAAACACAAGGAAATACAGCTTAGTTTTAAGGGCAAGGACAAATCACAATGACAGAAGGACAAAAACACAGGAACCACAAAGACAGCACACCTGTAAAGCGAAACACGAAATGTGGTGGAACTGTGATAGTGTTGAACGACAAGGAGACGCAGGATAAAGTGCAAGGTTGAAACGTAAAGGTGAAGCGAGTGCTCAGAGAACGTTATAGCGTTACTGAAGTATACTTTTTATGACAAGGGTGCACACTAATGCATTTGCTTGCAATGTTTGTGTTTTTAGCGCTAGCTAAATAAAATAATTTTAGAAATATTAACAATAAAAATTTAAAAATTAGTATTTATATTAACATTAAATTAAAAATAAATAGAGAAGTTCATTTATATTAATATTAAATTTAAAATATTTTAGAAATCGCATTTATATTAATATTAAATTAAAAATAAATTGCAAACTATATTTGTATTAATATTACATTAAACATATTTTACGAATTTTATTTATATTAATATTAATATTAAAAATAAATTCCATTATTAAAATAACGGTATTTCTTAGTCTCGCTATATTAAAAAGAATATTAAAAGTACAGTGCATTTTAAAATTTCTATTGGGTTTTTATTTTTAATAAACTACAGTACCGATCAGAATTAACTACCTATGATGCTGCAGTCAGCGTCACTGATCGAGCCGTAGCGTCACTGACTGCAGTCACTGCATTGACGTCACAGGTTCAATAAATTGGACATGTTTACTGAGTTGTAATAAGTGACTCCGGAGTCAGAGTCAGTGACTCCGGAATCACGCTCACATTAGTCATACCAGACAGCCAAACCAGTTTCTTTAGGGTGTGTAATGTGTACGTACGTAATATGTCCAAACGTACATGCCGAAACGTACAACAGAAACTGGGCTTTTCTTCAAGCCAGTCCAACTAACTTTTCATGATGACGTACAATTTATAGTTTCAAACTTACTTAACCGCAATGTAAGTTTGCATTGTTAAAATAATAATATCGGCATGCAATTAGTGAAGCTAAACAAAACATTAAACTTGTAATATTGTATTAATTTTAATGCATTACATTATACTTTAAGTTTAATTTTACAAAGTATGTTCTCAATTTTACAACAATTGTTACAATTTACAGCTATGATTTAAATGTAAGCACTCGTATTATGCTGATCACAATATATTGCATTAAATAATGTTTGAATTATTATACATTTTGTTCTCTTACAGTTAAAAAGTTAGACTTGCATGTTACAGTAAGCTGACAAACACAGTTTCTGCTGGCAGCACGTTTGTACATATACGTGCACATACACAACCTAAAGAAAGTGGTTTGGCTGTCTGGTATGACTAATGTGAGCGTGATTCCGGAGTCACTGACTCTGACTCCGGAGTCACTTATTACAATTCAGTAAACATGTCCAATTTATTGGACCTGTGACGTCAATGCAGTGACTGCAGTCAGTGACGCTACGGCTCGATCAGTGACGCTGACTCCAGCATCATAGGTAGTTAATTCTGATCGGTACTGTATAAATATAAGAGCTCTCGAAACATTTTTAATTTAATATTAATATCAATAACGTAATTAATTTGTTTTTAATTTAATATTAATATAAATAGAAGGCCCAGAATATTTTTAATAAAATATTAATACAAGCATAATTCCGAAATTATTTTTAATTTAAGGTGGCGCTCCTGAAACTCCCGCTACCTGTCGTAGCGTATATAGCGCAAATAGCGGGGGGGGGGGGGTGGGTGGCGTTTTTGAGCTGGAAACTATGATAGCGCAAATAGCGCAAATAGCGCCTAGGGGTGGGGGGGGGTAAAATCTCGTGCTCGTGCACGCTTACACGCGACATCTACCCTGTGATCGGTCAAACTGAAGTCTCTGTTGAGACGAACGGACAAAAGGTTACGGTACTATTGTTAGTCGTTAAAGAAAACGGACCGAGTTTATTTGGAAAAAACTGGTTGAAAAAATTACGCTTAGATTAAGCAAAAATCTTCGCTATCAAAGACAGTGTAGAAAGTTTGCCGAAAATGGAGTCTAATCATGTCAATTTGCAGACTTTACTAAAAAAATATGACGAAGCATTTCGCGCCGAATTGGGGAAAATGTGAAAGCAAAAACTCGATTGCGTGCTGATGTTCGTCCAAAGTTCTATAAAGCAGGACCGGTTCCTTTTGCACTTAAGTCTAAGATTGATGCTGATTTAGACAGATTGGAGAAATTGGGTGTTATTCAGTCCGTTCATATTCAGACTGGGCCGCACCAATCGCCGCAGTCATGAAACTTTCAGGGGAAGTACGTATTTGTGGAGACTTGCGTCTCACGGTAAATCCAAATTTAGACATGGATCTATACCCACTTCCACGATTTGAAGATTTATTGCAAAAGTTGCAGGTTCGACAGTTTTCAGTAAACTTGATTTGCAACATGCATATCTTCAGCTGGAATTAGAAGAAGACTCAAAACGCTTTCTAGTGATAAATACACATCGAGGTCTGTACCAGTATCAACGTTTTTGTTTCGGTGTGAGCTCTGCACCACCCATTTATCAGCGCACCAAGGAGGAAGTGCTTCACGATTTACCTGGTGTAGTCTGTTTTTTGGATGACATTTTGATTGCTGGCAAAAATTCAAAGGATCAACTGCAGAATCTGGAGAAGGCACTGCAAAGACTCAAGGAACGCGGCTTTCGTCTTCGTTCATCCAAGTGTTCATTTATGAATTCGTCAGTCACATACTTCGGCCATGTCATCAGCAATAAAGGCGTCGAAGCTTCGCCAAAAAAGCTTGACGTTGTGCAAAAAATGGAGGCTTCAGGCAATGTCTAACAACTGAAATCGTTTCCGGGATGCGTACAATATTATGTCAAGTTTTTGAAAGGTTTGTCTACTCTTCTAGCAACATTGAATAAATTGTTGCATAAAAGGGTAGAGTGGAACTGGGGAAAAGAACAGCAAGAAAGTTTTAGCACACTGAAAAAAAAATTAACGTTATTCCCTGTTCTAGCTCATTACGACGAAAAACTACCGGTCATCCTTGCGTGTGATGCTTCTGCTGTGGGTATTGGTGCTGTCATTTCGCACAAATATTCAGATGGTTCCGAAAAACCTATAGCGTTCGCCTCGCGGACTCTGTCCTCAAAAGAAAAAAATTATTCACAGATAGAGAAAGATGCTCTTGGCATCATATTTGGTGTCAAGAAATTCCTCCACTACCGAATTACCTCGAATAAAGCCCCTGTCTTGAATAAAGCCCCAGTCTCGAATAAAGCCCCCGTCAAGGCACTGACGAAATTATAAAGCCCCCGCCTTGAATAAAACGTCCTTGAATACAGCCACCGGGGGTTTTAATCAAAACGTCCTCGAATAAAGCCCCCTGTAACGCAGGCTGTGATACGTATGTGCGCGCATTTACATATGCCGTTGCATATTGCCATGTTGCCTTTAGTGGTTAGTTATTAATGTAGTATTAGGCTACTGCGCGCCGACAGTTATTTGTTTTGTTGTTTTAAGTACATAACTAGACAATTATGACATTGTTGGGTTGTGTATACCGAGGCAGAAGCAGAGGTGCAACCCATTGTATTCATTTTTTCTGTTCCTTTTTTCTTGTTAGCACGGAGATGTTTTTCGTTTCTGTCACAGGCGCGGTGGTAAGGTTAGGTATGTAGATAAGGTGGTTTTGTGGGCGGTAACTTTTGTGAGTACTTGGATCCCCATCTTGATGACCTCCTAACCCCGTGATGGGGGGCCAGGTGACAGGACCAAACAAATTTAAATTTTCAGAAAAGATAAAACGCCAAGGGTCCGTCTAGTAAACTTTGAGGTTTTTGGTCATAGAATTGGCTCGAAATTCTGTTAGAAGTAATTTGGTCCGAGCAAATGATTCCGGATCTTCTGCGATTTTAAGACTACAGTTATGCTGTAGGCTATAGAAAATCCCAACACTGAAAGAAACAAAGAAATGAAGGCACCGGGAATCGAACCGGGGCCGCTCGCGCCGACGTCGAGAATGCTAACCACAACACCATGCCCAAAGTCGGGAGTTACTTGGGTGATCGGTCCCAAGATTGGGGGGGATGATTCCTTCTCACGAGTACTTGCCCCACCATCTTGGTGACCACCCCCTCCGAAATTGAGAGTTTTACGTTTCTGGGGGCAATGTGTGCCCTTGAGCACAAATTCTATGTCTATTTTGCGTAGGACCCCCCTGAACCACGCTATGACCCCCAGGCCCAGGGTACCCCCTACTCCCCTAAATGGTACAAACTGGTCAAATTTTTTAAATTCTAATTTTGATGCTCATAGGGGTAATTTTGGTCTTCAACGTTAATTGTAAAAGGGTCCTCCGCCTAGAATACAGGGTCCTCTGCCTAGACTAAGCGTCTTGTGCCAAGAATGGATAATTGCCTGCCTAAAACACTGGAGTTTCTGCCTTCAGAGGGTTCCTTGTTTAAAATAGAGGGTTCTCAACTTAAAATAGCCGGTCGTTTTGCCTAAAACAGAGAGTCCTTTACCTAAGAGGTTCCTCGGCCTAGAACATAGGGTCTTCTGTCTAGAATAGGGATCCTTTGCCTAGAATAGAGGGTCCTCTGCCTAAGTACGTCGGCAACTTGTTGTAGCCACCTGAATAGTCAACCTTTACTTTATAGATTTATATTTACATTTTACATTTATATTTTATAAATTTATATTTACCGTTACCTGTTATCTTTAATGGCGGATTTTGTCCGGATAATTTTTTTCGGGTTGACATTGCTATCCGCGCCAACACCCAATAGCCTGGGGGTCAAATTTTCAAATTTGTGATTTTGATGTACCTACGGGTAACCTGGGGTCCTGAACACAAATCCAGAATTTAACTTTGTCTAGAACCCCCCTCCCTGTTTCCCCTACAGTCCCCTCAAGATAAACCAGATAATTGCGCACAATTTTGATTTTAATTCGGATTTTTCATGAGTATATTTGGCTATTTGGTAATCATTTTTATCTATTTCTCTTCGTAAACTGCAGCTCAAAACAGTTTTTTCATAAATTTCAATTGTTTAAAGCGCGGTTCATAGTTGTCCGTAAGGGCTGTCCGTGTCCGAGTACGTGTCCGTGTCCGTAAGAGTAGTTTTATTCACAGTTGTCCGGATGTCCGTAAGAACTTGTCCGTGAGTGTCCGTAAGGGCTGTCCGGATGTCCGGAAGACAAGTTGAATTCAATTCAACTTTTGTCCGTGTCCGTAGGGAATTAGCCAATCAGATTATAGCCTTTATAGTCACGTGTAGGTGCGAGTACATAAAATTACTCCGCGCATTGCAAAATTTTGTTAAATTGGTAGTAGTTTCGGCTCCGTAGCTTCATTTTAATGTGCTGAGAACGTTTTTATTGATTTTTCCAAGCTTGCATTTTTACACGCTTGGTACACTGCAGTATGTGTAGGCGTTATTTTATTATGCATACTCAGTGTCCGTAGAAGTATGAATTAATGCTGCTGCGGACACGGACACGGACTCGGACACGGATAACTACGGACAGTTCCGCACGACTATGAACTAGGCTTAAGACTGATACCTGGCTGGCGCCTGTTTCTCATTCATTGTAAAATGGTGCAAAGTGCAATAGTGCAGCGTAGGTAAATATTTTCATTTACATCTCGTAAGCAAAATTTGACGAATAAATATAGCCCCCCCTTGAATAAAACCCCCGTTTAGACCTTCACAAAAAAATAAAGCCCCCGCCTCGAATAAAACCCCCGCCTTGAATAAAGCCCTTGGACCTTCACGAAACAATAAAGCCCTCGGGGCTTTATTCGAGGAAATACGGTATCTGTTTGGTAAGGTTTCTCTGGTAACTGACCACAAACCACTGACAACCATTTTTCGAAACAAAAGCGGAATATCAGAAATTACTGCCGCTCGCCTTCAGCGTTGGGCATTATTCCTCATGTGTTATACTTATGACATTATTTTCAAGACTTCAGAAGGAAATGCCAATGCCGACTGCTTGTCGCGCCTTCCGGTTGATTAAACAACAGAAGACGACGCAAAACTAACCTACGAAGGGGTGGTGCTAAGCTCTATGACAGTATTTTGGAAGTTCCAGGTTTACCAATTACAAACAAAGACATTCACAACGCTATTGAAAACGACAAGACAATGCAGCTTTTACAGAACTACATTAGAAAAGGGTGGCCAAGCAACCAGAGTCAGTGTGAAGATTTGGTAAGAAGTTTTTTCAAGCAAAGTTTCAATCTAATTATACATAAAAATTGTGTCATGTTCGGCTCACGGGTGGTCATTCCAAGTCAGCTTCATCCATTGGTTTTGAATGAATTGCATGATTCACCTTCGGGTATGGTTCGAATGAAGTCTTTGGCCAAAGCCTATGTCTGGTGGCCATCGTTAAATTTAAATATCAAAGAAAAGGTGCGCACTCTGCAAGTTATTTCTGACTGCTGAATGGATCTGCTTTTCGAGCAAATGATTTTAAAAAATTTTTAGCAAAATGCGGGATCCAACAAATTTTCCTTTCACCTTACCATCCGCGTTCAAACGGAGCTGCGGAACGTTTTGTTCGCACTTTCAAAACAACCATGACAAAGTTTGAGACAAACCGTGACACTCTGGATCAAAAGCTCGTTTTCTCATATCGCATAACTCCAATTAAATGGTAGTGAAAAATCTCCATCAGAATTATTACAAGGTAGAAAAATGAGATCTAAACTGGATTTACTTTTGCCACAATCACGTCAACCTCTTGACACTCCTACTTACACGCCACGCCGAATCAATTCTGAAGGGGACAGAGTTTGGGTGAAAGCATTTCCACAAAACAAGAAACCAAACTGGGTTCACGGAATTGTGGCAAAAAGGACAGGGCCGTTGTCTCACAAGTTTGTTTTGGATCCGAAATATGGGCGTCGACATCTGGATTATATTCTCGGGTTAGACAAAAGCGCGCCTGTCCACTCAAATACCAAGTATCTTTTTGGGACCACCAGTTCGACAATTCGTAACCAAAGCCAGTGCCTGTTTCAGCCGTTGACAATACGTCCAATCATATGGACGCTGCTAATGGACAATTTAGACGGTATCCCAGACGTCAACGTCGGCCCGTACCTCGCTTCTTTCTTCTCAGTGAACGTCAGCCCTATAAGGGGGAGAAGATGATATATACTAAGCTTTAAAACTTGAATATAAACTGTAATTTGTGGGATCTGCTCTGTAACAATGTCAGTGTATGAGTACGATAACTCGTGAGATTGTCGTGAAATTTCAGAAAACTCAAAATTTGGCACAAAAATGAACCTAGTTGTCTTCGAGGGTTCCGCCGATATACCCCTTATTTCTCATTTACAACACTTAACTATTAAGGCTATTAACTGTATTCACGCAAAAAATGTGACAAAAAATACTGCATCTTCAGCCGACATTTTGTTTAAAATTAATTGTCTATTTTTTCAAGAATTGACATGAACCGGAATCCTCAACTTGACCCGATTAGGACAAAACTGTCGACACAAACAACTTTGATGGTTTAAAATAGATTAGATAAAAATTGGTTTCTGTTTTTTGAAAAAAACTAATTGCCTGTAGCCATTTTTATTTACACAAAACATACCTTTTTTTAAACAGCAATTCTGACCTATTAGTTCAATTATGTGTTGTTTTGCACTAACTGTAGACACTAATTTAATTTAGCGCCAATGTACATAAGAAGTGACAAATCAAGGTATGAAAAACTCATCTTCACACATTAAACTTGGCCTAATAAGGGGCATTGAACAATGTCACTTCTTTAAGCGCATAGCAAAAAAAGGATTACACAACAATAAATGATTCAACTCTGGATCAAAAACGACAATGTGAATTGTGATTTTTTACCAGTAGTAGCCTAATTAAACGGATATAAAAGCGCCATCGAGAATGAATCGAATCAGTTTGCTTAACAAATCGCATCAGATAACCAGCCAATCATGGAAGGATTACGGTGGATTTCCGCGCTAGCCATTGGCTGTTCTGCCATCACGCTTCTGAGCTCCGTTGTGGTGATCCCGATGCTTTTCGCTGAAATCACTAACATCTGGAATGATCTAGACTCAAAGATGACCAATTTCAAGGTAAACATTAGTTGGTATTTAACTTACTTTCCAAACTCTAACCTGTAACCTGCTGGCAAAAACTTTTTTGCCCGTTTGCGAAACTGTTTAGAAGCACAAGGTCTATTGTGGGTATTTCAGCTGTAGCCTGAAAGCTATGTGGCTTGCACATTTGAATACAAACCTACAACCAATTAGAATCTTTACCGCCTGGGTTCATACTTGTCCGTATTTCTGTCCGAATCCTTTTGTCTTGAATCAGTTCCATTAAAACTATGGCAGGAAAAAAGTTGGGATCAATTAACGTTCATACTATAAATTAGTCGAATTCAATGTTGCACAATAGCTGACCGAAAATTGACCTTGACCCTGTTTCTATGTTTTTTGTGACAAATGTTTTTTTTTGTGTTTTATGTCACATGCAACTAATGACGAGATGTAAATCAAGAAAAGGCTGGCCTGCCTTGAGCTAAATCTCTCTTTAAAAGGCCAACCCACCAAGTCTGGGGCACGCAAAACTCCATATAAATACACAACCTAGTACCTACCCAGCGACTACAAATGAGACTCAAATAATCGCCTGACCGTACCAAATGGAATATTAGCTACAGAAACCGAGGGACTCTACGCAGAGGGTACAAATAGATGAAGCGTGTTGCACGTGATGATGTAATTTTGAGAATACGGCCCCGAAATAATCATGCTGTTACTTTTGAGTTTGAATATCCTTGTTTTTTACAGGAAATTGCCGATGTAGCCTGGAAGGATCTGGTTGAAATAAATCGAGGGTCGCGAAATGCTCGACAGTATGGTGGGAGTGGGAGCGGAGGGGGAGGGGGAGGGGGAGGGGGAGGGGGGTATGGTGGGGGCAATGGAGGAAATGGGGGGAGTAGGGGAAATGGGGGACCGGGTGGGAATGGGGGACCGGGTGGGAATGGGGGACCGGGTGGGAATGGGGGACCGGGTGGAAATGGTTTATGCCGTGAGTTTTAGAAAGATGTCAATGAAACAGAAACAAATGAACTCAATTGGGAAATAAGACAGAACTTTGATCTTCAAGCTATCGACAGTTTTGTAAACATAAACTACAAAATGGCAGCAATTTTAATCAATTCCAGCGTTAACATCGTTATCTTAAACAGCAAGTACGACTTAAAAATACATACAATAATTTCTTGTCCGAGCTGAAACTGCACAAAAGGCAAAACCCCAGTTTTCACACTAGTTACATTAATTTACAGTTACAATTCAGCCCAAAACAGATATGCAACGACAACAAGCCGAATCTGCGGCAAAATCTTCAGTAAGTATAAAGCATACATTTTCAAGTACATTGGCCAGAGGCCATCGTAAACCTGTTGGGTCAGTTAAATGATTCAGGTTTTGTAAAAAACGGATAATTTTGCAGCCACCAAAACTGCAAAATCTCAGTCAAAAGGCTTTAAACGGTGAAGTTTAATCACTGTATGTACTCTGCAGCCATTTTTACTGAAAAACTTTTAATTTCAACTTGGTCTGTATTTGCGTTACTTTTGAAGCAGGCAACGCTGTTAAGTGTCAACATTGGCAATCACTCGAATTGAAGAATAAGTTTTACTTGATGTAAAAGCTTAAAATTTCAGGAATCTCAGTGGTTGAGTGGCTAGTGTGTTAGGTTTGTAACCATAAGGTCACTGCTTCGATTGCTAGTGCATCATTAGATTTTTGACTTTTGCATTTTCGCCTACCGCTGAACATCTACTGTAAGAAGACAAGTGAAAATCCAAGGCATTGGAGGACAGATGCAAATGTACGGAAAAGACATGTTAAAACACACGCAAGCACTTTAACGCTAGCAGTGTGTTAAGATTCCAAAATCAAAATTAGAGACCTGCTGGGCTGTGGCCCAACAGAAACTGTATCGTTTTGTAAAGTTCGTTGCTTCAACTGTAATATCGTTTTTTTCAGAATGTGACGAAGGGGCTGGTGGCGGTTGCCCCCCTGGACCGCCTGGACCCCCTGGAGACCCCGGGTAAAAATTAACTATTTGTAAAAAACAGTTTACAAAAGTCAATGAGAGGTTGGGACTCACCACTTTAAGGACAGTATATGGATTAGACTAAACGTACCTACTGTTGTTTCTTAAATTCTAGTGAAAATGACTACATGACCGAGTTATGTAAAATAAGTCTGCTGTTTACGTTAAGTTTGTTAGAGTAGATTGAATTATCAGTCTGAAACTAAAACTAAAAGATAAACATTCGTTCATTTAACGACTATTTTATCAACTAAATTTCGATTTTTATCAACCCCTACCTAACGTCTACATAGTCAAGGCTTATAAACTACAACTTAACAGGGCTGAGAGACTATATCAGTTCAATCCACACTTCACAGATCAAGATGCTTAGCCATGAATTTTCAGCTTGTTTTACTTCGACTGAAATTCATTTTTAATCGTTCAACTCGGTAAAAAATAGCCAAAAAAGAAGTCACGTGGTCAAAACTTTGTTCTTTGTTCAGTGATCCCGGCGAGCCAGGCGATCCCGGACCCGACGGCGAGAATGGCAAGGGAGCAGAGGACTCCAAGGCGGAAATGGGGGCGATGGAAGGATGCATGGAATGCCAGGGGGATCCCGGTCCGCCGGGACCTCCTAAAACTTCCGGTCACCCCCCGTGTTTAATTTGAAACTGGATTTAAAGAATTAGATTAAGAAAATTTGGTTACTAACACAGGATTAGTGATCGATGCCAAGAAGAGTAGCATGTCGAGCTATAGACCGTAGACATCAGCAAGCTATATATTACATATAATAGCCATCTTAAATTGAAGTCTGACAATAATTAGTCGCACATTTGTGAAAACGAAACATGTGATTTCGTTAAAAAAAGAATAATTTGGACTATCAAGTGCAAGCTTTTTGTAAACTTCAGTGGGTCATATCCAAAAATGAATTTAGGGGTTATAGATTATATACATTACACAAAAGTTTCATCTTTACGTTCTCTATTTTTAGGTCCAGGCGGAATAACGGGATGCCATGTACCAGGATCCCGGGTGGGCCTCGCACTCCCGGTTCCAGGGTGGTCCCGGAGGTGCATTAGGGAGAGGACCGGACGGAGGGATGGGTGCCCCGGGCGCTGCTGGGAATCCGGGCACGGGAGGAAAGGGCAAAAAGGGCGAGAAAGGCGAAGCGGGACCAAAAGGACCACAAGGACAACCCGGCAGACCAGGGAAAAACGGCATGGCCGGCCCGCAAAGGCCCGAAGGACCAAACGGAGGTCCGGGAGAAAAAGGACGGGACGGAAATGCTGGTCCCGCCGGAGGTCCCGGAGGTACCCGTGGCCCCGGTCCCGACTCAACCTATTGTCCTTGTCCTACCCAGAGGGGGTGGGGGCGGAGGGGAGGGGGTGGTAGCGGTGGGGGAGGGGGTGGTAGCGAGTGGGGAGGGGGTGGGGAGAAGCCCGGGGGAAGTGGGGGTGGTGGGGGTGGTGGATATAAAAACGAGGTTGCAATACATGTGTTGTTTATCAAGGTAATGATTTAGCAAGATACAAGTAGTAATAATAAAATTGGATTGAGGTATAGGTATGTCTGTTGTTGAAAGCACAAGCTAACTAAAATCGATCAATCAATCGAGCAAAAAAAACCGATCATCCATATGCTATATCATATAATATGTCAATTATCAAAAAGAAAAAAGAAAAAGAAAGATATAAAAAAACGTCAGGGAGAAATAGCAAAAAATAAATATAAAAATAAGACAATAAGGAAGAAGGAGATGGCAGGCTGAGAGAAGGCTGTCCTCCCATCCAACGAAGACGAAGACTCCAAATAAATGATAAGACCAACACCGCGCCCGGCCAGTCTCCAACCCAGTTTATCCACCACCTCCCGGAAACCTCCCCCACCCCTCCCCACCGCACCACCCCCTCCCCACCCCACCACCCCCCCTCCGCCCCCACCCCCTCAAAAACAATGTGATCGGACCTGGGCCACCGGGACCTCCGGACCTCCGGCGGACCAGCATCGTCCCGTCCTTTTCTCCCGGACCTCCTGTCCTCGGCCTCGGCGGCAGCCTCGCGTCCTCCTCCCGCTCCCTCGCCCTCGAGAGATCCAGCACGCCCCGGGCACACCTCTCTCCTCACGCACTCGGACCACCGAACGAGCAAACGACGCAAGGCATCCATTCCAAAAAAAAAAAAAAAGAAAAAAAAACATAAGAAATCATAAACAAAAAAAAAAGCAGAAAGCAAAATCAAAAATCAAGTCTCAAAAGGAAAATGTCAGACAACAAGACAAAGAAAAAGCGAGCAGCATAGCTCACAGCCACCCACACAAATCCGAAACCAAAAAACAACAAATCCAGCAAATAAACACGGGGGACCGCAACCACGAGCCCCGCCGCCCCCGGCACCAGACCCCATCGCCCCATCGCCAGCCCGCTCCCGCAGCTCGCGCTCGATCGGCTCCACAAAAAAAAAGAAAAGCCAAAAAAAAAAAAACAGCAAGAAAAAAGCAAAACAGCAAGCACACAAGGAAACAAAGCCAGCCCCGCAAAGGGGAGCCAAAGAGACAGCAAAAAAAAAAGAAAAATCAAAGAACGAAGATCAGAGCAACAAACAACACCAACAAACAACAAACAGCAACACAAAACGCAAGCAACCCGCAAAAAACAACAGAAGAGCAAAAACGCCCAAAGGCCACAACCCCAACAAACACAAAAGAAACCCGCCCAGCCAGGCGCCAGCACCGCCACCAGCCCCCGCAACAAAAAAAAACAAAGCCAACAACCAAAAAAAACAGGCCGCCACAGCCCAACAGCAAAAACCACAACAACACAGCAAGCGGAAGCCAAAAAGCAAAAAGCACGCCAAAGCAGAGCGAAAAGAAAAGCAAAAACAAAGCACAGCAACAAGCAGGACCAAAAACCAACACACAGCCACACAACAAAGAAAAAAAAGCACACAAAAAACACAAAAGCCAACGCAACAGCGGCCGCAAAAAACGCAAAACAACAAGAAAAAAAGCAAAAAAGCGCAGAGCAACAGAAAACCACAAAGCCACAAAGCGGGGCGCAAAAACCACAAAACCAACAACACCCAACAACAGCCCGCCAAACAAAAGACAACACAACACGCCAGTTGTTTCCTAATTGTAACTGTAAATTAATGTAACTAGTGTGAAAACTGGGGTTTTGCCTATCGCTTTTGTTCAGTTCGGACAACGAGTTCCATTGTATGTATTTTAAGTCGTACGTGTTTAGTCTACTCAGATAACGATTAACGCTGGGAGTCGATTAAATTTAGCTGCCATTTTGTAGTTTATGTTTACAAAACTGTCGATAGCTTGAAGATCAAAGTTCTGTCTTATTTCCCAATTGAGTTCATTTGTTTCTGTTTCATTGACATCTTTCTAAAACTCACGGCATAAACCATTTCCACCCGGTCCCCCATTCCCACCCGGTCCCCCATTCCCACCCGTTCCCCCATTCCCACCCGGTCCCCCATTTCCCCTAATCCCCCCATTTCCTCCATTGCCCCCACCATACCCCCCTCCCCCTCCCCCTCCCCCTCCCCCTCCGCTCCCACTCCCACCATACTGTCGAGCATTTCGGGACCCTCGATTTATTTCAACCAGATCCTTCCAGGCTTCATCGGCAATTTCCTGTAAAAAACAAGGATATTCGAACTCAAAAGTAACAGCATGATTATTTCAGGGGCCGTATTCTCAAAATTACATCATCACGTGCAACACGCTTCATCTATTTGTACCCTCTGGTTAGAGTCCCTCGGTTTCTGTAGCTAATATTCCATTTGGTACGGTCAGGCGATTATTTGAGTCTCATTTGTAGTCGCTGGGTAGGTACTAGGTTGTGTATTTATATGGAGTTTTGCGTGCCCCAGACTTGGTGGGTTGGCCTTTTAAAGAGAGATTTAGCTCAAGGCAGGCCAGCCTTTTCTTGATTTACATCTCGTCCATTAGTTGCATGTGACATAAAACACAAAAAAAAACATTTGTCACAAAAAACATAGAAACAGGGTCAAGGTCAATTTTCGGTCAGCTATTGTGCAACATTGAATTCGACTAATTTATAGTATGAACGTTAATTGATCCCAACTTTTTTCCTGCCATAGTTTTAATGGAACTGATTCAAGACAAAAGGATTCGGACAGAAATACGGACAAGTATGAACCCAGGCGGTAAAGATTCTAATTGGTTGTAGGTTTGTATTCAAATGTGCAAGCCACATAGCTTTCAGGCTACAGCTGAAATACCCACAATAGACCTTGTGCTTCTAAACAGTTTCGCAAACGGGCAAAAAAGTTTTTGCCAGCAGGTTACAGGTTAGAGTTTGGAAAGTAAGTTAAATACCAACTAATGTTTACCTTGAAATTGGTCATCTTTGAGTCTAGATCATTCCAGATGTTAGTGATTTCAGCGAAAAGCATCGGGATAACCACAACGGAGCTCAGAAGCGTGATGGCAGAACAGCCAATGGCTACGCGGAAATCCACCGTAATCCTTCCATGATTGGCTGGTTATCTGATGCGATTTGTTAAGCAAACTGATTGGATTCATTCTCGATGGCGCTTTTATATCCGTTTAATTAGGCTACTACTGGTAAAAAATCACAATTCACATTGTCGTTTTTGATTCCAGAGTTGAATCATTTATTGTTGTGTAATCCTTTTTTTGCTATGCGCTTAAAGAAGTGACATTGTTCAATGCCCCTTGTTCCGCCAAGTTTAATGTGTGAAGATGAGTTTTTCATACCTTGATTTGTCACTTCTTATGTACATTGGCGCTAAATTAAATTAGTGTCTACAGTAGTGGAAAACAACACTTAATTGAACTAATAGGTCAGAATTGCTGTTTAAAAAAAGGTATGTTTTGTGTAAATAAAAATGGCTACAGGCAATTAGTTTTGAGGAAAACAAAAGCCAATTTTTATCTAATCTATTTTAAACCATCAAAGTTGTTTGTGTCGACAGTTTTATCCTAATCGGGTGAAGTTGAGGATTCCGGTTCATGTCAATTCTTGAAAAAATAGACAATTAATTTTAAACAAAATGTCGGCTGAAGATGCAGTATTTTTTGTCACATTTTTTGCGTGGAATACAGTTAATAGCCTTAATAGTTAAGTGTTGTAAATGAGAAATAAGGGGTATATCGGCGGAACCCTCGAAGACAACTCAGGTTCATTTTTGTGCCAAATTTTGAGTTTTCTGAAATTTCACGAGCAATCTCACGAGTTATCGTACTCATACACTGACATTGTTACAGAGCAGATCCACAAATTACAGTTTATATTCAAGTTTTAAAGCTTAGTATATATCATCTTCTCCCCCTTATAGGGCTGACGTTCACTGAGAAGAAAAGAAGCGAGGTACGGGCCGACGTTGACGTCTGGGATACCGTCTAAATTGTCCATTAGCAGCGTCCATATGGTAGAACATCTATAAGAAAACGGCTGAAACAGGCACTGGCTTTGGTTACGAATTGTCGAACTGGTGGTCCCAAAAAGATACTTGGTATTTGAGTGGACAGGCGCGCTTTTGTCTAACCCGAGAATATAATCCAGATGTCGACACCCATATTTTCGGATCCAAAACAAACTTGTGAGACAACGGCCCTGTCCTTTTTGCCACAATTCCGTGAACCCAGTTTGGTTTCTTGTTTTGTGGAAATGCTTTCACCCAAACTCTGTCCCCTTCAGAATTGATTCGGCGTGGCGTGTAAGTAGGAGTGTCAAGAGGTTAACATGATTGTGGCAAAAGTAAATCCAGTTTAGATCTCATTTTTCTACCTTGTAATAATTCTGATGGAGATTTTTCACTACCATTTAATTGGAGTTATGCGATATCGAAAAACGAGCTTTTGATCCAGAGTGTCACGGTTTGTCTCAAACTTTGTCATGGTTGTTTTGAAAGTGCGAACAAAACGTTCCGCAGCTCCGTTTGAACGCGGATGGTAAGGTGAAAGGAAAATTTTTTGGATCCCGCATTTTTCTAAAAATTTTTTAAAATCATTTGCTCAAAAAGCAGATCCATTCAGCAGTCAGAAATAACTTGCAGAGTGCGCACCTTTTCTTTGATATTTAAATTTAACGATGGCCACCAGACATAGGCTTTGGCCAGCAATACATTATTGTATGTCGTTCTTCGTTCAGTTACGTGTGCTAATGCATGTGTACTTAGAAGTTTGTAATAAATAAGGGTTATGAAATGTTGAGCACAATCAAATGTCGAGAGCAAAAAATTGTTGTTTTCCGCTGCAGACGACACCCAGATTGTGCATCAATCATGCAAAAAATGACTGTCAGACTGAACCCATGGTCAATTCCTGTACAGGATATTTTAGTCGGACGTTTAGGAACGACATATAAATCGACTAAAATAAGTCAGCTGCTTTAGAGAGGCTACCAGGTCAAAAATCAAAGTTCTCCAATTTTGCTTATTTTCACATATGTTACTCCCCCCAAGGCACCCCAACGTCAGATGAGAACGATTAAGCTTGAAGGTGCACTTTTGGTTCAGTGTTTTCGTCAGTGTATTTACATAGGCAAAAGTACGCAAAAAAGTTTAAAAGTATCCCTTAGTTGAACAGTTCTAACACAAACAATATCAAGCCAATCAGGCTGAAACTTGGCATGGTAGCAGCCCACATGCATGCGCAAAATCGTATGATCCGGATTTTTTATGTGTTTTCAATTCTAAAATCGAGGGCGAAATGTGAAAAAATGGCTGTTTTTTGGGCACGCCAAATTTGAGTGATTTTACATTTGGCGTCACTGCTCAGGCCATGGGCAAAAATTTTAAAAAATGGATCATAGAGGTTGAGATGTGACATTAGGCTATCGAATCATGCAAAAATCAGCTTCGTCAGTATTATCAGTATTATCAGTATTATTAGTCAGTAAAGGAACGCTTTGTGAGCACAAAAAACTTTTTGAGCCTATGATTTACACGTAAGATTGAATTTTTAGGAGTCCCTAGTAAAAAATTGGCAAAAGCATTGGTTCCAGTTTGTTACATCTGCGATGCGCCTTCCCTGGGGCAACATTGTGTGCAAATTTGAAGCGAATCGGAGAACCTAAAATTTTCACTTCTTCAGGTAGCCCCCCCCCCCTTAATTGCGAAGTCGAAACTCCAAACTCGAAAACCTTTTCTAAACTATCACAGGATTAAAAAAAATTGAATTTTTGTCGAGCACATGGAAGTCGAATTTCAAATTCCCCCTCCGAAATGTTTTCCAGCTGAATTTTTACAAAACGTCACCCTTTGGTTTTTATGGCCAGGTCGACACAATTTTCGATAAATATATCGACCAAATTCGAACTAAAGTTAAAACTACAAAAATTCTCTACGGAATATAAAAACAAAAAACATCACAAATATATGAGTAGCTATAGAACAATCAACTTCAGATTTCTTCTAAAGCCAAAGCATATGAGAGTGAAAGAATGGCAATTAATAAAGGCCACCACAGCAGACGATATGAGCTAGAATGTTTTCAGTAGTAGTGAGCCGGCGGACCCCTGAAAAAAGGGGGGGGAACAGGCACAAGTAGTCCGTAAGGGGCAAACGCGATAAATAGGGGGCTTGGTGATGGAATGTTTTGGGGGAATGGAATACTGAGGGGGCAAACTGTATTTCTTGTGATCAGACATCGTCAAGAAAACACGAAAATCATCCAAATGAGCGAAAATTATAGAATTTTTTGTCTAAATTTAGCTAAATTTTGCAAAATTTAGGCGCTGGAATCGTTTCCGACTGGCAAAAGCTTCTTGAGATCCATTAAAGGGTGATTAACAGCGTTTTAATTATATATGCGTCATAATAATTATATACATCATGGCTGGTGAAGCGGAGAAATATTAGATGGCGTTCCAATTTTTGGCCATATATCCAGCACCAGCGGAAAAATTGGAAGCCTCAAAAGTCCAATAAAAAAGGCAAGCCGAGGGGAGGGGGGGAAAAAAAAGAAAAAAAAAAGAAAACAAAAAGCCCAACCCAACCCAAAAAAAGAGAAGGAGAAAAAAAAAAAAAAAAAAAATCAGGGTTGGCAGTCTCGGTCTCGGTCTCGGTCTCGGTCTCGTAAAAAACCCGAGACTAGGCTGGTCTCGGTCTCGGTCTCGGTCTCGGTCTCGGTTGGAAAACCGAGACCTGCCATAGGGTGGTCTCGGTATTTCAGATGAGACTTGACGTTTTTGAAATTTTCCAAAATTTTTATAATTTTTTTAGAAGATTTTTTACAATTTAAGTTTCCAAATAGAATGCCAAGCATGAAATGGTAAAACCTGTCTGCTGCAGAAGAATGTCAGTTCACCGGCAAACTTTGGCTAATTTCAAGTTCAAACTTTGTATATCAAGCTAGAATTTTTAAAATAAAGTTTGAGCTAGAAAGGGTTGTCTGACTTAGCGATCTTGCATTTGTATGTATGTGGAACCTCGCAAACATACATGTGTTAAACAGTAAAAGTACTGCCCATCATTTACCAAAAGTTCGTAGCTGATTTGTAATTTGTGGGCTTACAACTTTACTAAGCGCGAATTGGGTTGCAGTTTAATTGAATTTCTTGAGCCCCAACCTTTAAACGCATGTCAAAACATTAAGTATCTAAAAAAACCTAGGTCACTCAAATGCTCTGGGCTATGGAGTGGTTGGAGCATCAAACCTTCCTTCCACATAAATATGTCAGTGGTAGAAACTTTTCTGGTCCCTGATGATGCCCCTTCAGTACTTTTTTGATAGTACATAGCACCACTGCACCAGCACAAACGATTCCACGCTGGCACCCGAGTCAGACTGCCAAGTGCCAAGGTGCCAATATATGTTTGCAATGCACTATAAAACGCCCTGTGGCATGCGAAGTGTGCGAAACTTTTAAAAATAACCAAACGTTGACAGAATAGCGGAAAAATAATCCTATGTATTGCCACAGTCAATTACTCTCATGCATCCGGTCGTTACAATGTTAAGTTTCTCGCAACTCATACACTCATACAACCTAACCTAATGGTCACTTTTTTGTAACTTAATTACCAATTTTTCACGTTTCAAAGCATTTCAAATTTTTAAAATTGAAACTTGAAAAAAGGTCCCCCAAGGGCTGGTCTCGGTCTCGTAGGTCTCGTTTCGGTGGTCTCGGTTGCCTGGTCTCGGTCTCGGTCTCGGTCTCGGTCTCGGTTGCAAACCCGAGACTTGCCAACCCTGATATATATATATATATCTATATATATATATATATATATATAACCAGCCCTTGGGGGACCTTTTTTCAAGTTTCAATTTTAAAAATTTGAAATGCTTTGAAACGTGAAAAATTGGTAATTAAGTTACAAAAAAGTGACCATTAGGTTAGGTTGTATGAGTGTATGAGTTGCGAGAAACTTAACATTGTAACGACCGGATGCATGAGAGTAATTGACTGTGGCAATACATAGGATTATTTTTCCGCTATTCTGTCAACGTTTGGTTATTTTTAAAAGTTTCGCACACTTCGCATGCCACAGGGCGTTTTATAGTGCATTTCAAACATATATTGGCACCTTGGCACTTGGCAGTCTGACTCGGGTGCCAGCGTGGAATCGTTTGTGCTGGTGCAGTGGTGCTATGTACTATCAAAAAAGTACTGAAGGGGCATCATCAGGGACCAGAAAAGTTTCTACTACTGACATATTTATGTGGAAGGAAGGTTTGATGCTCCAACCACTCCATAGCCCAGAGCATTTGAGTGACCTAGGTTTTTTTAGATACTTAATGTTTTGACATGCGTTTAAAGGTTGGGGCTCAAGAAATTCAATTAAACTGCAACCCAATTCGCGCTTAGTAAAGTTGTAAGCCCACAAATTACAAATCAGCTACGAACTTTTGATAAATGATGGGCAGTACTTTTGCTGTTTAACACATGTATGTTTGCGAGGTTCCACATACATACAAATGCAAGATCGCTAAGTCAGACAACCCTTTCTAGCTCAAACTTTATTTTAAAAATTCTAGCTTGATATACAAAGTTTGAACTTGAAATTAGCCAAAGTTTGCCGGTGAACTGACATTCTTCTGCAGCAGACAGGTTTTACCATTTCATGCTTGGCATTCTATTTGGAAACTTAAATTGTAAAAAATCTTCTAAAAAAATTATAAAAATTTTGGAAAATTTCAAAAACGTCAAGTCTCATCTGAAATACCGAGACCACCCTATGGCAGGTCTCGGTTTTCCAACCGAGACCGAGACCGAGACCGAGACCGAGACCAGCCTAGTCTCGGGTTTTTTACGAGACCGAGACCGAGACCGAGACCGAGACTGCCAACCCTGATATATATATATATATATATATATAATATATGTATATATTCCTGTCACTGTAGAGGTTTTTCACAGATGGCTTGGTTAGGGCATTATTGCGGATTTCATTTTTATTTTCAGAATTCAGTATATAATTATGCGTATATATTTTCCCCACTGCCTGCTCCGATGGACAAATTTGGCTTTTTTATTGGACTTTTGAGGCTTCCAATTTTTCCGCTGGTGCTGGATATATGGCCAAAAATTGGAACGCCATCTAATATTTCTCCGCTTCACCAGCCATGATGTATATAATTATTATGACGCATATATAATTAAAACGCTGTTAATCACCCTTTAATGGATCTCAAGAAGCTTTTGCCAGTCGGAAACGATTCCAGCGCCTAAATTTTGCAAAATTTAGCTAAATTTAGACAAAAAATTCTATAATTTTCGCTCATTTGGATGATTTTCGCGTTTTCTTGACGATGTCTGATCACAAGAAATACAGTTTGCCCCCTCAGTATTCCATTCCCCCAAAACATTCCATCACCGAGCCCCCTATTTATCGCGTTTGCCCCCTACGGACTACTTGTGCCCGGACCCCCCCTTTTTTCAGGGGTCCGCCGGCTCACTACTACCGAAAACATTCTAGCTCATATCGTCTGCTGTGGTGGCCTTTATTAATTGCCATTCTATCACTCTCATATGCTTTGGCTTTAGAAGAAATTCGTAAGTTGATTGTTCTATAGCTACTCATATATTTGTGCTGTTTTTTGTTTTTAGATTCCGTAGAGAATTTTTGTAGTTTTAGCTTTAGGTCGAATTTGGTCGATATATTTATCGAAAATTGTGTCGACCGGGCCATAAAAACCAAAGGGGGCCGTTTTGTAAAAATTCAGCTGGAAAACATTTCGGGGAGGGGGGAATTCGGAATTCGACTTCCATGTGCTCGACAAAAATTCAATTTTTTTTAATCCTGTGATAGTTTAGAAAAGGGTTTCGAGTTTGGAGTTTCGACTTCGCAATTAAGGGGGGGGGCTACCTGAAGAAGTGAAAATTTTAGGTTCTCCGATTCGCTTCAAATTTGCACACAATGTTGCCCCAAGGAAGGCGCATCGCAGATGTAACAAACTGGAACCAATGCTTTTGCCAATTTTTTACTAGGGGCTCCCAAAAATTCAATTTTACGTGTAAATCATAGGCTCAAAAAAAAGTTTTTTGTGCTCACAAAGCGTTCCTTTACTCGAAATTTTTGTTAATACTGACGAAGCTGATTTTTACATGATTCGATAGCCTAATGTCATATCTCAACCTCTATGATCCATTTTTTAAAATTTTTGCCCATGGCCTGAGCAGCGACGCCAAATGTAAAATCACTCAAATTTGGCGTGCCCGAAAAACAGCCATTTTTTCACATTTCGCCCTCGATTTTAGAATTGAAAACATATCAAAAATCCGGATCATACGATTTTGCGCATGCATGTGGGCTGCTACTATGCGAAGTTTCAGCCTGACTGGCTTGATGTGGTTTGTGTTAGAACTGTTCAACTAAGGGCTACTTTCAGGCTTTTTTTGCGTAGTTTTGCCTATGTAAATACACTGACGAACACACTGAACCAAAAGTGCACCTTCAAGCTTAATTGTTCTCATCTGACGTTGGGGTGCCTTGGGGGAGTAACATATGTGAAAATAAGCAAAATTGGAGAACTTTGATTTTTGACCTGGGTAGCCCCCCCCCTAAAGCAGCTGACTTATTTTAGTCGATTTATATGTCGTTCCTAAACGTCCGACTAAAATATCCTGTACAGGAATTGACCATGGGTTCAGTCTGACAGTCATTTTTTGCATGATTGATGCACAATCTGGGTGTCGTCTGCAGCGGAAAACAACAATTTTTTGCTCTCGACATTTGATTGTGCTCAACATTTCATAACCCTTATTTATTACAAACTTCT
>JASANF010015070.1:0-58697 GCA_030248245.1 Trissonchulus sp. WLG1_4
TCAAAAAACATTTTGTATGAGTGTTTTTGTATAAAACATTTTGGTGACTTCGAATTTGAGTAAATTTTGGTTAATGCGAGACTTGCTTTTTTTCCGGCCAATTTTTTTCAGAAAATTGGTAAAATTAGTAAAATATTTGTAAAAAAGTGCCAAAAAAAGGTGTAAAAAAGTGTTAAAAAGTGTAAAAAAGTAGGTGTAAAAAGTGTAAAAAAGTTGTAAAAAAAAGTCCGTAAAATTTAGTAAAAATGGCACTTTTTTCGTGAAATTTTAAAAAGTTAAGGGTATATATGTATCTTTGGTCGGTCAGGGGGGGAGGGTCCCCTAAATTTGGCCGGAGAGGTCCCCCGAACATTTTGACCCCGTTACAAGTATGTATATACGTACCAGAGATGGAACCGGGTCACTAAATCGTGACCCGATGACCCGGTAGACCCGGTGACCCGATGACCCGGTTTTGAACAGACAGCTGTTAGATAATAGAAACGCCACACGGAAACCGCGGACCTAAGTCGAAACCGATCGAAGACACTAGGATTATAAAGACAGACAATAGAGGTCCAATTAAAGGGCTGACGATCATCCGAAAGTCGAGCAATCGTAAACTAATGTAAACATTGGCTGTTATGAAAATTTATTAAATTTTTGTCGAGCAAATGAAAGTCGAGCAATTGAAAGCGAGCGAATGAAAGTACGCCGAAATATTCGTGCTTCTTCTGAACAAAAACTGAAAGGTAGGGATGAAATTTTTTTGCGATACTAACTTAACTGTTTTATGATCACTTTTCAGTTTTTTACGGCTACATTTTCAAGTATCACCAAGCTAATATCTACTAAAACTGACGATTTTGGCGCTAGCTGCTTTTTGTCTGACTCTCGTCCAATATAGCGGCTATTGCCACAGCGATAGCTGCGACGGATTGCTGTTAGATTGTAGGGGCTATCGCGGCGATAGCGAAAATGGCTACCTATAGCCAATTCGCCTCAGATCGCCACGTAATGTCGCGGCAACTCATAGCAAGTGGTAATTTTGGCGATTTTAAGGTCAAATAGCTGCGATTTAGTAGTGAATTTATTAACCTAGCTTACGTTATTTAATTTAACTCGAGGTCTGTGGTTACAAAGTCTACATATGCTACATAGAAATCACAAAAACCTCAAAAACGTACTACCAACTGAACTGATACAAATTTAGGGAAAAATTCTGGTTGTCAGAAAAAGTATGTTTCGGACGGGGTCAACATCCTTGACCCGGTGACCCGGAGCGAAAAGTGACCCGAACTGACCCAATGACCCGGTGACCCGGTTCCATCTCTGATACGTACGTACAATATAATAGTGGCAGCTTCAGAAAGCGGGAAGGTTCGGACCTTAAGATTTTTTTAATCCCACTTGTTGGTTTCATGGCTCGGCCGGTGCAGCCCCGCCACATTGTATGGCACAAGTTATGTATAGCGTCCAAATAAGCTGGCGTCTGAATATCTGAGTCGTGAGTCAACCAGTTGATTGGATACCCACTTCAGGGTGCGCGGGTCGCTTATTTTATCTGAAAATTTCGACCCGCGTCCACCCCTGACTAGGAGTTCAGGAATGAATTGTCCTCAGCTCCTGAGTGTATGTACATATTAATGGGAAACACCCTCCTTCCCAAATCGAGGGGCCAAGGGGGAAGGTCCCAAAAATTTCGGCAAAATTGAGTGAAAATGGCACTTTTTGCGAAAAATTTTTATCGAGTTTAGACTACTTTTACCTAAATTTTGGCCGCAGTTTTTGACAAAACCGTTAATTTTTCGCTAAAACACGGTCATTTTTTTGTCTGGCTTGGTACAGGAACCCCCATAGATTAATTTTTCGGTGACATCAAATAAAGTTTTTAGTAATCATTTTACTTGAAGCTTCAAGAAACATCTGCACCAACCATAAAGGGATGGGGTCAAAACTCAAAACCTCTGCACCATATACGTGGGCAGCTGACGGAGGGGGGGTGCGGAGCAACTTTTTTGCCAATTTTCTTCTTTCCGTGAGCCAATCCCTCGAACAATATGGGGCGGCGGGGCTGAAGCACCTGTCTGGGGGGCTGAGAATGCCTTCTGGGGCGTGAAAAACCCCCCAAACCCCCCCCACGCCCATGTACATATGCTTTGCAGTTTGCCCCCGAGTCTGACCCCTCCCCGGCAGAGCTACCCAGCCCGTATAAATCTCTCCAGCCCAGATGTGTGCACAATCTCTACCGTAGGTATATATACATAGTCTAGACCGTGACCAGAAGTAGTTGATGAAACATGTCTGCTTGAGTGGGCGACAGGACGGCGGACGGAATCAGAAAGCATTGCCAAACAATTTATCACGACTGCCAGACAGACAGTCTGACGCCAAGCCAGCCATTGCTTACCAAAGCACATTCAATGGGGCAGCACCAAAATGGAATATACAATGGGGGGAGGAAATTATTGTAATATATTGGGAGTGGGGGGTCTCTACCACACATGTGCAACTAAGGAAATCAACAGGGGGAACCATCGACCGACTTTTTGGGCGAGGGGGGGAGCGAGGTCATGTCGGGGGGCTTACACGTAACGGGGTCAAAATTTTGGGGGGACCTCTCCGGCCAAATTTTGGGGACCCTCCCCCCTTGATCGACCAAAAATACATATATATACTAAGTTCTGCGAAATTTTGTAAAATTTTTCCAAAAAAGTGCCGTTTTTACTAAATTTTGCCCGAATTTTGGAGACCCTCGACCCCTCGATTTTGGGGGGCTCCCCTCATCCCCCCCCCTCATACATGTATGCTGGGGGGATCGATCCCCACCAATCCCCCCACGCGGCACGCCCATGTATAATTTTCCCCCCAATGTCTAGAAAATTCACGAAGCAAAAATAGGCTGAAAAGTTGCTTCTGAACCCTCCCCAAATTTGCTACGTGGTCATGTATGCCTGTTGGGGGACCCCAAAAACTAAACGTCAAAGGAGGGGGTCCCGAAAGTTTTTCCTGGGGGGGGCGGGGGGGTCTCGAAAATTTGGAAGAAATGAAGAGCGGTGTCACACCCCAGTTGAATTTATGCTCAATAGTCGGCACCCCCTGTCTATAACATTCAGCTTATTTATAGGAGGAGGTCCGTCCCAATTCGATCCGAAGACCACATTAGCCATTTAAGCCACATTAGGGAAAGAGTGAGTTAGGCAAAACCTGGGGGCCGGTAAACCGTTGACATTTTATTATTCTATAAATTATTGCTAATTGGGTCGTTAGCGTAGAAAGACTTACAAAAATATGTATGTACTATTTAAAATTGTCCTTGAGTCATGTAAAAAGTAACTTAACGAGCTATTTAAACCTGAACATTTACATATTACATACATACGCATATTAAAGTTGTTTTTTAACCAGGAAAACCCCAAAAAACTAACTTCATACCGTATATAAGTCAGCTAAAACAGTCTAAACTCAAGTCAATTATATATGAATAAGTTTTAATCTAACTGTAGCACTGAAATTTAAAATTTTTACACAAAACGGAATATATGCACGCAAATGAAAAACCCGACCCCCCCCCCCCACCTTCAAAACATAACTTACTCGCCAAAACGTTAGTCTGTCAATTCCTTTACAAAAAAATGTCTGCTAAAGAATTGAAGCAGACCTAAAATGGCCAATGAAAAAATATCTACAGACATTTTGAGGTTGTATCAAATTTTTTAGACTCCGTCTGAAATTGTGACAGCCGTTTTTTCAGGAGAAAATTTATAGATCCGGTCAAAAGATTTATTTCGCTTGTAGGGGAACTAAGAGACAGCGAAAAAACAGCTTCGTTGCAGGTCCAAATAAGCAGTTTTTGTTTTGTTAAAGAAGGCAAAATTTCCTTTTAGTAACGTCAACGAAGCTGAAAAACTTAAGATTTCTTTTTTGCACATATATATACTTTAAGCAATTAAAAAATACCTAATTGTACTTGGGGTTGGGTGGTCGTGCATTTTGATTACGCCGCCAAATTTATAGCCCAATTAAAAATGATAATGAACATTTTAATTATCTACATATATATATAGTATCCTTTGAATTCACAAAGTGAACATCAATGTTTCAAAATAGAAAACTTGCAAAACCAAAAATAGGCTCAGACACACAAGGGGGTGTGATCACACGTGGGAGGACAGACATAAATGGGAGAGGAGGATGGGTGGCCTCCCTAAAATTGAGGGTCGTGGGGGAAGATTTTGAGCCCGTTACATCACTTTTTATAACAGTTCTTTCTTCATTGATTTTAATTATTCAACGGGTCACTTAAAAAAAGCCTGCACAAACCACGACCGTCGAAACATTACCATTACCGTTACAACCCAGCCTTTTCTTTTAAAAAAAATATGAAAAAACTTCTGTCGCTGCGCCACCACACCTAAAAGCCTTCCTAAATTTTGAGAAAAAAAGAAAAAAACTGCTAACGTCAGACCACAAAATGTGGGTGTCAAAAATAATATTTTTTTAGCACCAGAGATTCAAGTGCGAAACGAGATACTGATATAAAACCAGCTAAGAAACATAGAAATAGCTGAACCTCCGGTGCTATGTACATACATAGTTGTATAGCCATTTTTTGCAGCAAAAATATACACACACACGCACGTACACACAACACACATAGCAAGCCAAAGTATGCATAGCAAACACAGTAGACGGCTGTTAAACCGGATTGCCAAGTGACGTTTAGCGTAAACACCAAAAAAATACCTGCACTTATGAATGTATAGACAAGTTTACAGACTACATATCTATTCCCAGCACAGGCATATGTGTCTAGCAGCATATAATGGACCCGTATTTATTCTAGGCTAGTCGCTTATACCGTAACCCGAAAACCTGGTTCATGCCGGTGTAGTAGCCTGCCCCATTTGAGCAAGCCCAAAAGCCTACTTGGTCTGGGGGGGTTCAATGCGCTTTCTAGGTTAGCCCCCCCTCGTAGTGCCTCACAAACCACAGCGAAAAAACTTTTAATACGTATATATAAAAAACGGTATATACGGTCGGTAGCAATGTGGTACGAATTGTTGAGCACCCCAATATATGGAAAACCATCCACCCTTTGTTATATATGTACCACTAGACATCAATAGGTCAGGACAACAACTCTGATTATCTCCCCCCCCCTCCTAGATGGGCGGTCCCCTTCCCTAATCCTTCTTCAGCTTAGTGAAATTCACGCTCCCCAGAAATGGTCGCAATTGACCTTATTGCAGCCAAACAGAAGCTGTTTTGACGCGTCTTGGTCAAAATGAAGTTAAAAATCGCTTAAATTTTATGAAAATGTCAAATTTTTTTCGTAAAATACACTCAAGTTCGCAGAAAGAGTCTTTGGTCAAACAAATTTTTCGCACACTCAGACTATGGGCCTTTCTTATACCATTCATACATGCTTAACGGATTGTTTGTATCTTGGGTCGAAATTTCGGTTGGGAGGGGCTTTTCGGCCAACATTAGAGGACCGACTCCCCTTGATTGACCAAAAATATCTTAAATTTAGCAAAATATTATAAAATTTACAAAAAAGTGACATTTTTACTCGATCCCCCCCCCCCGGCCCTCGATTCTTGGTCGGTCTACCTCCACCCCATCCCCCCTCATCCGCTCATACATGTATATATGTCACCAACCACAGTATATACACACCATACTATATAGTACACCAATACCCATACTGATAAGCTTATATATATATGTATATATATTTTTTTTTTTTTTTTTTTTTTTTTTTTTATATATATATATATATATATATATATATATATATATATATATGTATATATTATGAAATCTACCAAAATTCATCAGACGGTATCGGCATGTTAGCAGACGAGCAGACACACGTCACAGGCAGTCAATTGGCTAGACATTGTGCCCTAGCAAAAGGGACGGGACAGCCATCGTGCAATACATCAACCCTGACACACCGCATAGCACCACACCAGGCTGCCTCGCCACACGCCATCCGTTCCGGGGGGTTCCACACATTAAGTTACATTTGGTCTAAGGGGGGGGGGGCATTTGTGGGTATATATAGCGAGAGGAAATTTAGATTGTACGCAGCATCCGTTCGGGGGGGGAGGAACATTCGGTTAACACCATAGGAGAATCTAGGGAGGGGCGGGGGCTCGAGCTGCCCCCCCCCATAGAAAATTCCTAGATCCGCCACTGGTTGACACACACACGCATTATACACACCCTTTGATCCAAGTGGGGGTCATGTTTATAGTGTTCAGAACATGCTCACTTGGGGGGGGGTTGGGTCACACACATTCAGCTCAGAGGGAGGCGTTAAGCACACATCCTTTGGTCCAAGGGGGGCTTCTGTGTATATTGTGACAAGCTTTATTCATAATTCATAATAAGGAGGGGCGGTGCATGTGTATACTCAATTTTTGGGCTGTTTACCTAAAGATCAGGTGTTGCTGTTGAGCACAATGAAGTATGCACTAGCGATCCAAAGAGACTAGAAATTTTAAAACAATTTTAATATAGACGAACCCCGAAAATGTCGCTGCCTCGTATGTACATAGTGTGTTCGAATGGGAGGGGGGTTGGCTGCCACGGGAACAAGAACCCCCCAACCAACCAGAAAGTCATATATTTCCAGCTAGATGTGTCAGTTCTGTGAGCCATAATAAATCAGGTCTCCTCCCAAACACAAACAACCTGCTATTCTAGTGATTCATCGACAAGCCAGAAAAAGACGATCGGTGGTTGATTTAGCCAAATGGGGGGACCCTCATTAACTGGCTAATAGGGTGATGGCAGACAGGGGCGGATCACGGAATTTTTAGAAGGCAGAGGTGAAAATCTAGGGGAAATTCTAATCTTCTTGCCGAATTTATATATATTCAATTTTTAGTATGAGGGGGGATGGGGGGAACGCCCCCCCACCGCTAATAGAAGGGCCGGGGGGATATGGTCCCGAAAATGTGGGCAAAATTTAGTAAAAATGATAATTTTTTGGGAATATTTTACAAAGTTTTGCAAAATTTAGGGTATTTTCGTTCGCTCAGGGGGCCCCCAAAATTTTGACCCCATTACATGACAATGAATATGATAAATACTAAATACTAAATGATAAATACTAAAAAAATAAGCAACACTACATAGAGTTCATACATGTAGTTGGGGGGGATGGGAGGGGAGTTCCGCCAGGGGGAAAAGACGGGGGAGCGGAGAGGGTCCCGGCGGGAGTAAAATTTCGGCCAACATTTGAAAAAATCGGCATTTTTTGTGAAATTTAAATGATTTTTACCAAAATTTACGCAAAAATTGTCAAAATCGGTGCTTTATTTTCAAAAAAGGTAAAAATTTGCAATATTTTTGGGAGGGGAGGGTGAAACATGAGTTGACGCAGGGAAGGGGGGGTCCCACAAAGGGGGGGAGGGGTCCCCAAAATTTTGGTGCTGTTACATGTATGCTAGAGTTTTAGTGTGAACCTATTGTCTCCACACTAAACCAGATTTCAAACGTCGCTAATCCACACTCCCCGATACTCGATCAAATAAAAACACCAAGCGCGGATTTCAAACCTGCAGCCCAGCAGATCTCTATTCAACTCCGCTAAGACCACGGTTTAAGAAAATCTACAAAATTTGCAACTAATCAAGCAATATTTTGCAATGAAATTATGTGCAAATCCTACAAAAACGTGTGTAACACCATGGAATAGTAAAACCACCTTTGTGAAATCCACCTTAAGACTATGCAGTATGCACCTTAATTGGCACCGATCCCAAAAAACAAAAAATTTGTTGCCTGTATATTTCGCGGAAACAAACGTAATTCACTAATGATAATATAAAAGTATGCTACCCCCAAAACAGCCCCATACATGACCTTGGAGTTTCTGGTTTCTCACGCAATTAGGTCCCGCGCAAAGAAACTAGTCTTAACTATTACGACACGTGCTAAGTGCTGCAAAAGGTTAGAAATAGAACAAAAATACAGACGTACATATTAATTCATATCAGGGGCCGTATTCTCATAATTACCCATGGGTAAAGTTAGGCTATCCTTTTCCATACGCGTCTCGCTTACCCATTTTTAAAATCTAGGTAAAGTTAATTCTGTGGGTAAAGGCAAAGTGAAAATTAAAGGTTAACATGAACGACTGAGGTTAATAATTTGCAGAATACATCATCGTTAGCTGCAAAACAAGTTTCAGTAGGTTTTTTGCCCGAATCTTAAAAGCAACCTTAGTTTATCACATTGGCTTTAGTCACTGTCTGAGAATACGACGTTACCTTACCTTTACCCATGGGTAATTATGAAAATACGGCACCAACAATTTTTAAATGTACCAGCAAATTTTCCGTGTTATCTTAGACGGCCGGAATTTAAAAAGTTACTGCACCAATATTCTTAATTTTGGCTGCAATAAGCTCTTCCATAATTTTTTTATTTTTTTAAAAGATATTATATAAACTATATCTGAAGCTTTGAAGTTAAAGAGAATACAAAGGAACCAAAATAGATGACGTGTAGATCAGCGAAGTACATATATACAAACATTTCGGCTTGAGGCAATAACTGAAAAAACTAAGTCTTATTGAAATTTCTAATTGAATCGAAATCTAAACAAATTTCGATGCCTTTGTATATACTTTTGACTAACATCCATAATCAATGGTTCCTGTGTCAAATACAGTCATTTCTACTCTTACATAGATCATGTGCCTACTTTATACCATGTAGATTTAAAAAATCCTATTAAGTCACACGTACAAAATTGAATATTGAGTATAAACGCATGATAATAAAGTGCACGAAGTAACTATATACATTTGTTCAAAAAATAAAACTTTTACTGGTACTGTAAACATGATATGTGTGATGATTCAAATCTAATTATATCTAATCTGCTGATTAATTAAACAATAATAAAAATAATATATATCAATGAAATTAATCTAAATTTAGGTTAGGCTTCAGTAAAAAAAAACAAAAAACGCAACCGAAAAAATCGTTACCGAGGGCAGAATAAGCACCCCTTGTTTGTCACATATTTGTCTTCAGAAGTTAACTAATTAATCAAAAACACCAAAAAAACATCTGCAGACGAAACGAAATTAGAACCTCTCCGACCACATAGTAGAGACAAAAAACTATCTCTTTGAAACCGAGCAACGTATGTTTTCTGCGAAATGATAAACGAGTAAATCGTACAAAACAGGTTTGCTCTAAAATGGCGTTGGCTCAGACAAAAACACAAATCCATTTTAGTAGTAATATATATATTCTGTGAGGCTTAAAAAGTTTAATGTTTGTTGAAATGAAGCCAAACTGAGATCAAAACAGAAAAAAGCTAATTCATGTTTTTTTTCGCCAAAGTTCCCAATGTACAACCAATATCTACCAAAATAAACGAAAATAAACCACTTTGTGACAAAATGTAAAAATCTTTCACTTATGGGGCCGCATTCGCGAAATTACCGTGCGTTATTGTTATCGGCTAAATTACACAGCCTATGCCTATCCTTCCCCAAAGGTACTGGTAAAACGTTATTTCAAACATTAGACTAAAGCCAATGTTAACAGTGAGATTTCGGTCAAAAATGTATTTTGTTCGGTAAAGAACAATGAATGACTCCTCAAAGTTTTTATGAACTTTGACCTCATTTCCAACTTACTGACCCTTACCCACAGACTTAACTTTACCCTTACCTTTACCCACAGAAGTAACGGAGTCAAAATTTTGGGAGGCTTCTCCGGCCAAATTTTGAAGACCCTACGCCCTACCCCCCCTGATCGACCAAAAATACCCTGAATTCTGCAGATTTGTAAAAAATTTAGCAAAAAGGAGAAAATTTTTTCTAAATTTTGCGGACCCTCCCCCCCGGCTCCTCGACTTATGGGGGGTCCCCCCCATCCCCCCCTCATACATGTATGCCCTTGCCAGTCAGTAAAAACAGCCTAACTGTACCCGTATGAGCACTAAGTACCCCCCCCCCCAGACTGCAACATTCATGCTGGCCAAAAATTGGCCGACGCGCACCCCCTCACGCTTTTTTTCAAAAATTCATCTACTCTGTATGGGGATAAAAGTTATCTGAAAACACTTCCGTGTATACAAAGCCTTATCAGAAAAAGCAAAAAAGTAATTTTTGCGCTTTTATTTGCAAACAAAAGAACTCCGGTAGTCACTTTTCCAAAATTTAAGTGCAATTACGCGATCAAAATAAATTTCATTCTAAGGCTTGTAAAACAAGCTTCTTTCAAAACAGAACCTGAAAAAAGGTTTAAGCTCACATTTCGTCGAGAATTGAGTTATATATATATATACTCGACTTAGCAAATTGACCTCTGAATCATACATGGGCAAGGTGGTTGAAATGAACCCGGGAAAACTAACAATTTCTTGCGCGGTCCCTTTACCCCAGTCGAAAAAGTCCATATCAAAATGTAGTTTGTAGTCATTTTTAATCTATGTAAATAAATTCACTGTCAGTGGCCCACCCAAAAAAGTTTCAGCGGGAATCACGTTTTTGTGATGTGTTAAAAGTTAAAACACACATGTATGAGGGGTGGATGGGGGCCCCCCAAATCGAGGGGCCAGGGGTCCCCGAAATTCGGACAAATTTAGCAAAAATGGCACTTTTTTGGGAAAATTTTGCAAACTTTGGGGTATTTTCAGTCGTTCATTTCGTTTTTGCCGCGATAAAACAGCTAAAACAATGCATTAAATAGTGTATTAAGCAAATAAATATAAACAACGCACCTATATACACATGCACACGCTTTAACGAAACTCAAAAGCAGGGAAGGTGTGATCCAGAAAGTTGCAGGGGTCTGGGGGCGGCAGCCCCCAGCAAAAATCTAGGGAAATTTTTAGGCCAAATTTGGTCAATTGGAGACGTATCAGAAATTTTTTCCGGCCGGGCCATAAAAACCAAAGGGGAGACCCTTGAGTAAAATTTCAGTCGAAAAAAATTTAGAAGGGGGAATTTCCCCCATCCCCCCCCCCCTGGCTACGCCCCTGTCCACAAGTGAATTCTGCATAATGTACTCTTGTAGAAATGCATAGGCTTTAATGTTGATGAAAGCTAATAACAGCGAATAGTGAGCCAAAAGTTGCAGAGCTCTGGGGGCGGCAGCCCCCAGAACAAAAAGATATTTTTTCTAATTTTCGGTCAAATTGGTCAATTGGAGACGTATCAGAATTTTTTTTCGGTCGGGCAATAAAAACCAAAGGAGGGACCGCGCAATCAAGCTAGAGTTGGACTGCGCAATCATTAGGAATGCGCAGTCAATTAAGAGTTGGACTGCGCCTGCGCGGACTATATATTTGTAGTTTTGGACTGCGCAGTGCGCGGTCCCACTCTTATTGGCTGCGGAATCCTACTGACTGCGCAGTGCGCAGTCTAACTCTAGTTTGACTGCGCCTGCACAGACTATTTGGGCGCAGTGGCCGCAGTCCAACTATTAATTGGCTGCGCAAATCTTATATACCGACTGCGCAGTTTAACTCTTGTTTGACTGCGCAATCAATCTAGAATTAGGCTGCGCAGTCATTAGGATTGCGCGGTCAATTAATAGTTAGACTGAGCAGACTTTTGGACTGCGCACTCAATCTAGAGTTAGACTGCGCAGTCATAAGGTTGCGAGTTGGACTGCTCAATCAATCTACGGTGAGACTGCGCAGTCAATTCTCACGTCCGTTATGCGCGCGGTTCTTATAGTTATATACTCAGACCTCAGAGCAGCCCTCGCTCCGCTCGGGCTGCGCGGTCCAACTCCGACCGCTGCGCGGTCGCGCGGTCCACCCGGGAAAATCCCGGGTGAATCCCGGGTCTTGCCCATGTATGCTCTGAATGCAGAGAGGAATAGAACTTAATTGACCCTAGCTAAAGAAGGATTTGAACTAATGACCCGCGTGACAATAACAAATTAAAGCTTGTGTCACAAATCAAACACAGATATCTCCAGAGATTTCAGTTAGCAGATTATTTAGCAACACCATTTCATTGAAATTCCGTCATCTTCATAAACCCATTAAGAGCACTAAAAACTGTACAGAATTTTAATAACAAATATAGAACAAACATACAACGAAAACAACAAAAAATTTATTTAACAGTCAATATGAACACTACCAAAAACAGAATACTTGTGCAATGAAACTTTACATAAACAAGGTCCTAATGTTTTTCGTTTAGAAATAAAAAAGTTTTTTTTAATCAAAAAATATATGCGTTTTTTTTAAAATGGCATATTTCAGCAATCCCACAAGAGTTACCGCAAACAATCGTCTGCTTAAGGGGGTAATTGCGTTTTTAGGTGTTTTTTTAAACTACCATAACTGCATTTAACCTTAACAAAAACTAGAGCGGTCTTTTTTACATTTTTTTACACCTTCTAGCTTTAAAAAAACTATATTTAAAAGCAGATTATCTTTTGCAATTTTACTGCTGCTATCTTTGAATTCACCCCATCAGCAGTTTTTTTGACTAATTTTTGCGCCACAGTTATGAAACTCAAGATCAGCCAACAACTACTAAACTTTTTGCAGTTATGCACTGACATAATATCCCCCCCCCGTTTTTTTGATATAGTTGATAAGTCGTTTCTACGTTGAGAAAATGACATTTTAGTGCAAAAATCACGTAATTTGACTTTTCTCTAAAATTTTCAAAAGCCCATAACACCGACTCTACAAACTATTTTTAGAAAAGGAAAAAAACGGGTGGGGGTATTTTCCTAAAGATAATGTGGTTAAAGTTTCGAAGCCGTAGTCCGTTTTTAGCTTGAGTTCTGTGGGCGCAAAAATTACACTGAAATGTCAAAAACCACGAAAACGACATTACCCCCTTAAATGTGAGCTTATTCAAAGTTATTCAAAAGTTTGCCGTCAAATATTCCGTCATTTTTGTCGAAAAAAAACAAGTAAGTGCTTACATTCGATAGATATAAAAAAAGACTACTTGATTGATGCTATTTTACAATGTTTTCTAACTTACGTAGTTGGAGTTCCAGTCAAAAAACACCTCTACTGGATAATCTTACGGATAATCGGACCCTTTTACGGACAAGTATGAATGGATTAAATTTAATGCGTATATACATCCAATTAACCCAATTAATCTACGCCAGGGTTACCCCGAGATTTTAGCACTAACCTAACCGAATTGAAGCTATTTCTGTTAATTAAAGTCTGACAAAAAATAGATGCGCCGCTTCCATATGTTAGTGGCATGACTTCTGCAACTACTTGCTGTACTCATGATAGTCAAAATTCATTCCTTTCTTAACGAAATCCAGTTTCGTTTTCTCAAGTGGTGTTTTTTGTCACACGTCAGTGCGACAACCACAGATAGGAAAAGAGGCTTGAAACAGCCTTCACAAAAAACATTTGGATTCTAACTCAAAATAAAAATATATTCGAATGGCGGAAGCAAAAAATTGTTTTTCTCGGACATGTTAAAAATTAATTTTACACATTAATTGCTTCAAACATCAATTATATATTTTTACATTTCCAGTTAATAATTCATATAATAATTTTATAGCACTTTTAATATGCGTCTGATCTAAAATTAGCTTACATATCGTAGGACGAAAATAGTATATTTTCCGAGATATACTTCTGTCAGTGGCAAAAACACAATAATCACTTAAAAAACAAATTAAGCCAGATAACGAATTTGGCTTCTTCCTGCTATTATTTTTTAGAAACTAAACTCTAACAGCAATGAGACAGAAAAAAGTTAAAAAAACGTCTGATTTCTAAAAATAGGAAAATTTAGCCATCTCTGCATCTTCCCACAGAGCAAAAAACAAAACCGGCCATAACTATTTTTAAAATGAATCAACAGCAATTGCTAAAAAATCCAACCTCCTTTCATAGCCCGGTTCATATGGACATGAATGAACAAAGATTATTTCCGCCCTCTGCTGTCAAAAATTGACAAATCCGTTCGAGCAACATATTTGTATACGGTCCAGAAGTGACCTCAACCCAACTTACTATCGTCACACAAAAAACACCCATTTGGCTATGCAATGCAGTTGTTTTTCTGAAATCGCTTAGGAACAAAACAATAGGGACAAGGACAAGGACAAGTATGAACCGATCTTTAATGCATCCTAACAATATAATGCCAATTAATACGGCCTGCCGCCGCCCCGCCCCCGCATCAGCGGTCTGGTGCCAGGAACAGTGATGGCCACATCGATATAGTCTCCGATTTCAAACTTGGCCTGAGCCAGGGTTTTGTTGTCGTCCACCCCTCGCTGGCCCGCACACGTCACGCCAATCTCGCGCATGCGATAACCAGGTCGATTGTTTTCTGGGAACACTACAAAAAAGTATATTATATATATATATATATATATATATATATATGTGTGTGTGTGTGTGTGTGTGTGTGTGTGTGTATGTGTATAACAACAACCAAACATGTATATAAGGGGGTTAAAATTAAGGAGGCCTGACTGTGGACAAACTTTGAAGAGCGTATCTACTCTCTGAGTCGTCGAAAAAAGGCCAATTTTTGTGAAATTTCAAAAAAATACCAACTTTTTACAAACTTTCAAGACTTTGGGAGATACTTTCGCTAACCCTCATCCCTTTATATATGCCAATAAATTGTGAGAATAATAATTACCTTTTTCTTCAATATCGGGGTGTTTTATTGATTCACAGTTTACTTTGAGTCAAACTAGACAAGAAAAAAACGGAAACACCCGACTTTCTCAACCAACAGAAACAAAGCAAATCTGCACTTATATACAGTACAACATACAAAGGTTTTTGGAAAAAAAACAAGAAAGAAACAAGAAAATGAAATACAAAAAAATAAACTACAAAATTTTTCCATTTATTTAAAACCTGAAAAAAATATATTTTTTTACAAAATGTGCACTGAAAGTAGCAATTCGCATTAATAGGAATTTACAATATTTGCATCATAATAGCAGAATATTTTTTATTATAAATTATTTTGTCTATCACTGCATTTTTTATGTTTTATTTAGACTACACAATATAGCATAGACACAGACGAAATGGTGCTTACAGTACTACTTACTAGACGCTGAAAACTAGGGTATTTCAGCAGAAAATAAAATATATACCATACTTTATATACATACGAAGCGCATGACGAAAGTTGAATAATGTAAAATTTAGCGAATACCCCGAAGACATCAGAACAAAAATAGTAAAAAAGGCCAAAGACAGACCCCTTTCGGAATGGTTCAGACGGGAACCCACTCAGGCAATTTATATTCTGCCGATAGGGCTAAGCTCCCCACGCTTACTCCTGGTCCCCATTTCGCCGACCAGTATTGGTTGACTGGCTAGATGCACCTTGCTTCATCGCAGCTCAGGCAGGATTCGAACCGGAGTCCTATCGATCCCCGTAGGAAACACTGCCACGGAGCCACTATGCGTGCCCAGGAAACGGAGATACTCAGGACCACAGCTATACATGGGGGGGTCCGGGGCAAGTTTCCGCCCCAGATTTGAGATTTCGGTACAAGCCCCCCCCCCCTTCATTTTTGACCCATCGGGACAAGCCCCCCTGCTCGATGCCGAAAAAAGTGCCCAAAATACTCAAAAATTGCCACAAACTGCTGTAAAATACTTCAAAAAGGACAAAAAAAGCTAAAAATATGCACCCAATTTTTGCCAAAAATTTCCAATTTTTAGACAAAAATTGCTAAATTTTTCACGTTTTTGTCAGTTCAAGCCCCCGAAACGAAGGGACAAGCCATCCCCCCCTTAAAATCTCGAAAACTCCGAGAAAAGCCCCTCCCAGACCCAGACCCCGTGCACATGTATGTCTGGAAAAGTGCTACCGTAAACAACCAACCACACAAAGATCTGCATGGCGGGTCAGAGGTTGGGAGCGCCCTCAGATTGATTTGAAACTCCGGGACAAGCACCTATGTTAAAGGTTTAACACAGCTCAAGCAACACTTCTTATTGTCACGAATAAATAATTAAATGTGCCCAGAAAATAAGCTTTGGTCCTGATGGCTCAAAAACTGCTTCAAAGGAGCAAAAAAACGAAAACCCGCAAGTTCCAAACTTTCAAAAACGTTCACATTTTACCAAAAAAATTGGAAATTTACTCGTTAGTTTAGTTTAGTTTTTTGTGAGTTCAAGTCACCCATATATACGTCCAGACAGGGTTCTATAACAACGCCGGCTAAAATTTCGCTTCCCACACTTACTAATGGCAAAGTCGTAGTAGGTTCCGCGAATACGGGCGTCAGGATTCACTTCTTTAATCAGACTTGTCAATTCTCTCAGCGTACAGTCCATCCTAAAACGAACGACTACATTCATGACTAAACCTCTGCTGTTTTCTTTGTTGTTCATGACTAAATAGTTAAGTTGCCAGACTGCCAGTAATAAAAAACTGCAACCATACAGATTAAGGATTTTCATTTACTAAAAATTACGAAAGTGCGAGACATGACTGTCGATGTTCCGCCAAAACAGACCTAGACACCCATACACACACAATATGTTAGTTGGGTAGGATGGGGGGACAACCCCCCTCCCAAAATTCGGTCCAAGGGGAGGGGAGTCCCGCTAGGGGTAAAGAGGGGGAGGGTCTCGGCAAACGTCGTCAGAAAATTTAGGGCCAAAATTTGAAAAAAACGGCAATTTTTCATGAAAATTCACAGATCCATTCTATCCGCTTCACAATAATAAATATATATGTTGGGCAGAAGCGGTCCCAGGGGGGGGGGGGGGCGTGGGGGGACCTAAAATTTTCTAGACCTAAAATGTTACACCGAATTTCGTAATCAAATCCTGGAACTAGTCGTCTAGTAAAACTACGTTGCACGGATTCAATTTTTCTTATATCACAAAGCAAATGCGGGTTCCACACAACAGATGCATATTCCAACCTACTTCGTACATATGTCTTATACAAGTTGACAAGAAAATCAACATTTTTGGTGACAAATATTTTAAAAATCAAATTAACTGTTCTATGACCACTAAGGGACACTACCTTACAATGTTCTGAAAACTTCAAACTGTTATTGAAAGTAACACCCAAATCCTTAAAACTGTTAGACATGGGTATTGTCTGACCATTTATGGAATAATCGGAATTTGGATTGCCGTGACCGAAATGAACCACAACACACTTTTGAAAGGCAACAGTTAACTGCCACATTTCTGCCCATTAACCACCCTTTCTAAATCCCTCGTTAAAGCGCCTGCGCCATCTCTAGGACCAAACGACAAATACAACTTCACGTCATCCGCATAAACAAGAATATTAGCTTCAGATACAATATGGACTAAATCATTTATGTAAAGTAAAAACAAGGTAGGGCCAATTACTGAACCTTGTGGTACTCCACTAGTTGCACCAGACCATTCAGAAAAGACATCACCGATTCTTACTCTTTGTTTGCGATAGGAAAGAAAATGTTCTATCCAGGACAGAAGTGGATCCCTAATTCCAATGGACTCAAGTTTCAACAACAGCTAAGCGTGTGAGACACTGTTGAAAGCTTTCCGTATATCCAAATAAATTATATCGGTAAATTTCTTTTCATGAACAGCACGAAACAAGTCTTTCAAAAGGACCAATAACTGTGTAACAGTAGAACGACGTTTTAAAAAGCCATATTGCTTTGCAGAAATAATGTTATGATCGCGTATATAGTGGTGCGGGAAAAAAACCCTATTTTCAACTTTTCGGGTCGTCCTGTGCTCCACATAAATCGGATCCATTAATGCTCGTGGCTGTTATAACGGCCATCTTTCGCCTAACTGTTGCGCTAATAAAATGGATTGTAACCACTATGCCGGGAAAAAAAACCCTATGCGGGAAAAAAAAACCCTAATGCGGGGAAAAAAACCCTATCACTTTTTCTGGTTGTTCTATTAGCAGGGAATATAAACACAATTTCATCGTGTTCTACAACTCTTAGGCTGCAGTATGGACTAAAAAAACCGTTTCTGCGACATCCATGTGACTCACAATGATTCTTCAAAAATCGACCCGTTTTGGCAGAAATGACTTCTGCCCGAATAGGCATTTTTTCCGTATTTAAAAGCATTAAAAACAGATTTTTGCGCTTATTACGTGAGAAACAGCGGACAAACACCGCCCGCGTCTATCATTCTTGGATTTAATTGGTACGCAGCAGCTAAAACCTAAATATTGCAAAAAATGCCAAATTTTGGTGAAACATCATCAAAACAGGTTTCGTAAGGGGTGTCGGGGTATGGCCCAAAATGACAAAAAACGACGTTTTGAGGCCGAATAAACGATTTTAATGAACTCTACGCATGTTGTTAGCCCAGATGAACTAACTTTAGTAGCAACAATGGGTGAGTTTAGCAAAAAAATGCCGCCAAACAAAATAGGGTTTTTTTTCCCCGCAATAGGGTTTTTTTTTTCCGCACAAACTTTGACCAGTCACTGGTCAACCACAGCGTTTTTCACGGATTTCGAGCTTCAGAAGTATAGAGGAAAGGTAACTCTCTTGAAAAATGCAAACGGCGTTAGTCAAAAGTGTTTTTGTGAAAAATTATGACAAGTCAAAAATTTGGAAAATTTTGTCACTTTGGAATTTTTCAACATGCAAAATTTTGAAATTTTATAAAAAACGCTACAGGCCTCAAAACTGCACAGAAATTGGTGTGGTAAGTCAGTTTGGGATGCGCTTTCCACCTGCATACTCAAAAAGGTCCTATGTCGTGAGGTTCGGCCAGGAAGCACTAGGGTTTTTTTTCCCCGCAAAACGCGTAGGGTTTTTTTTCCCCGCACCACTATATATTCTAAAAGTGCTTCATTTACAATTCGTTCTAAAATTTTACAAGCTACTACTGTCAAAGACACATCCCGATAAGAACTAGGATCACTTCTGGAACCCCTACCCTTGAAAATTGGACAGATATTTGCCTTTTTCCAAACCTCAGGAACATAACCCAGCCGTAGTGATATGTCAAAAATTAAAACCAAAGGCTCAGATAAAGGAGCAGCCAATAAACGATAAAAAATCTGCGGTATATTATCTGGTCCTGTTGAAAATTTAAATTTTTGAGACAATAAAACTTCGAAAACTGAAATAACATCGAAGTTGATATCATTAAAAATACAACCGCTTGGATTCAATCGTAAAACGGGCCGAATTCCATTATCAACAGAAAACACAGCAGCAAAACAATCATTCAATACATTGGCTTTATCACGCTCTGTTGATGCCACACGATCATTAACTACCAAAGAGGGAATCGACTGTTGATTTTTCAGCTTGAAATTTCCATAAGTAAAAAAGCGTTTGAAATTTTTTGTATCAATTAATCTGACTTCAAACTTTTTTAAAAACTGCTTTTCAGCATTTATGACTACTTCAGTTAACCGGTTATACTTAACCATGGCAAAGTTATCAAATTCTCTAGTCCATGTTTTATACGCATTCACTCTACGTGCCCTCAGATTCAAAATATGATCTGGCCACCTAATTTCATTGTCATTGAATAATTTTAAAGGAACAAAGTATTCAATAGCAATATTCACCAAGTCCGAAAACAATTTCCAGAAATATTCAACCGGGTGCACCTCTACAAAAGCAAGATTTCCCCAGAAAAAGTTTATCCAGTCAATACTATTGAAAAAAGCAGTCATTTGGGTCAAATCACAATTTCTATAATCTCTGCGGAACACAAGTATTTGCACAGTTTTCGTGCATCGTATTTTAAATCGAATAATTAAATGGTCAGACTTAGAAAAGTGCTCTCCAACCTTTAAACTACTATTTTTATGCGAATTATTACAGAAAACTAAATCCAGAATCCTAGGTGGTATTAATCGAGTAGGTTCAAAAACACAATTTTCAAATCCCAATCCCGACAAAAACCAAATGAAATCCTCGTGCAACTTTATAGTGGTGCGGGAAAAAAACCCTATTTTCAACTTTTCGGGTCGTCCTGTGCTCCACATAAATCGGATCCATTAATGCCCGCGGCTGTTATAACGGCCATCTTTCGCCTAACTGTTGCACTAATAAAATTGATTGTAACTACTCACGTTTCTGAGTAATGAGTCTCGAAACCTCCGGGGAAAAAACCCTATGCGGGAAAAAAAACCCTAATGCGGGGAAAAAAACCCTATCACTTTTTCTGGTTGTTCTATTAGCAGGGAGTATAAACCCAATTTCATCGTGTTCTACAAGTCTTAGGCTGCAGTATGGACTAAAAAAACCGTTTCTCCAACATCCATGTGACTCACAATGATTCTTCAAAAATCGACCTTTTTTGGCAGAAATGACTTCTGCCCAAATATGCATTTTTTCCGTATTTGAAAGCATTAAAAACATATTTTTGCGCTTATTACGTTAGAAACAGCGGACAAACACCGCCCGCGTCTATCATTCTTGGATTTAAATGGTACGCAGCAGCTAAAACATAAATATTGCAAAAAATGCCAAATTTTGGTGAAACATCACCAAAACAGGTTTCGTAAGGGGTGTCGGGGTATGGCCCAAAATGACAAAAAACGACGTTTTGCGGCCAAATAAACGGTTGTAATGAACTCTACGCATGTTGTTAGCCCAGATGAACCAACTGTAGTAGCAACAATGGGTGAGTTTAGCAAAAAAATGCCGCCAAACAAAATAGGGTTTTTTCCCCGCAATAGGGTTTTTTTCCCGCACAAACTTTGACCAGTCACAGGTCAACCACAACGTTTTTCACAGTTTTCTAGCTTCAGAAGTATAGAGGAAAGGTAACTCTCTTGATAAATGCAAACGGCGTTGGTCAAAAGTGTTTTTGTGAAAAATTATGACAAGTCAAAAATTTGGAAAATTTTGTCACTTTGGAATTTTTCAACATGCAAAATTTTGAAATTTTATAAAAAATGCTACAGGCCTCAAAACTGCACAGAAATTAGTGTGGTAAGTCAGTTTGGGATGCGCTTTCCACCTGCATACTCAAAAAGGTCCTATGTCGTGAGGTTCGGCCAGGAAGCACTAGGGTTTTTTTCCCCGCAAAACGCGTAGGGTTTTTTTCCCGCACCACTATACAGTGTCAGACAAAGTGTCCCAATTAAAAGTCGGAAAATTGAAATCACCACGAAGAATAACAGTGTCCGCACACGTTGAACGCATAATAACATCGATATCATGATATATATATATATGTTATACAACTGTTGCTCTGTTTGATTGCGATAAATAATGACAAAACAAATACATAAATTTGGAAAAAGCAAATCTAAAACCAAAGTCTCACCATGCATCTCATTTTGATAAATCGCCTCATTACATGCTATATCCCTTCGAAGTATACCACAAACTGCTCCCCCACGATTGTTACGATCTTTACGGAAATATGACATTTGGAAAATTTTGTCACTTTGGAATTTTTCAACATGCAAAATTTTGAAATTTTATAAAAAATGCTACAGGCCTCAAAACTGCACAGAAATTGGTGTGGTAAGTCAGTTTGGGATGCGCTTTCCACCTGCATACTCAAAAAGGTCCTATGTCGTGAGGTTCGGCCAGGAAGCACTAGGGTTTTTTCCCCGCAAAACGCGTAGGGTTTTTTTCCCGCACCACTATACAGTGTCAGACAAAGTGTCCCAATTAAAAGTCGGAAAATTGAAATCACCACGAAGAATAACAGTGTCCGCAGACGTTGAACGCATAATAACATCGATATCATGAAATAATATATGTTATACAACTGTTGCTCTGTTTGATTGCGATAAATAATGACAAAACAAATACATAAATTTGGAAAAAGCAAATCTAAAACCAAAGTCTCACCATGCATCTCATTTTGATAAATCGCCTCATTACATGCTATATCCCTTCGAAGTATACCACAAACTGCTCCCCCACGATTGTTACGATCTTTACGGAAAATATGATACCTAGAATTTGTTACAACTATAGAATCCGGAAAACTGTCATCTAATTTAGTTTCTGTAATAGCAACTATTGCTGGTTTTTCCGAACTCAAAAGCACGTCTAACTCAAGTCTTTTATAAAGAGGACTCATAGAGAAAGCATTAAAATATACATAAGAATAATCTGACATGTTCGATTTATTCAATTTATTCTTTGAAACCGACCCAGATCCAGTCAAAATGGAAGGTTTAACCTGAAGCTGACCAAAATTTCACACCCTGCACCAAGTTGGCAATCTAGTTTAAAGACACCACTGGGCCCCCTTCCACTGCCCCAACAGTTCCAAACAGTTCCCATCGCCAGTTCCCCCCGATTTAGCCACAAAATCCCCCAAAACCGCTGCTCGATAGTTTCGAATTCCCGAATTTGCATTATTTCCCAAATCCCGACCATCCCCCTGGCGTTTCGTATCCCACTGTTCTCTTTGCCCGAATTTGAACTGGTTGTATTCTCGTCGTTGCTGCCGCTGACGGTAAGTAAGGTCCCCTCGAATGAACAAACCCCCATGCCCATACCCTTGGATTTGACCAGGAAATACTCTACGACGAGCCTTCTCCAAAATATCCTTCTTGTAATCTGCCGATGCCAACTTGACCTTGAGCAACCGGGGCTTGTTTGTATAGGTAGGTCCATCTCTCCACACGGAGCTAACCGCCTCTCCCGCTATCCAACCGGCGTTCACAACTTCTCTTACCAACTCAAGGTCCGATTTATCTTCTTGTGGCTGCAACCCCAACCCCACAACATTATTTCTTTTCTCCTCCAATTCCCTAGCCTCCGTAAAAGCATCGAAAACTGAATTTGAACCAGCTCTAGTTACGCTATCTACTAGACCAGCAACCCATGCAGTGGACCCAATTTGCAACGAAGTGTCCACCCGCGAATCGGCTTCAGATTTGGGGCAAGCAGGCGACGCTAGAGATTTCGTTTCCAACAAAGCCAGTCTCGCCTCCAGCTCTGCATTTCCCTCAGTTTTCTTATTTCCGCTTTCATATTGAGTATATCCTCTCGACAAGCAGGACAAATGAAACAAAGACCAATAAATTTTTCAGGATTGTTCAAATCAGACGTCAGTTTGGTAGAAATCTCAACACATTCGGGATGAAATGATCGATCATTACCAAAACAGTTGACGGCAGCACCGGATAACAGCGACCCTCCACATCCTTCCTTGGAACATATAACTTGTGAAATGGAACCGCGTCTCCCCGTCATCGTGAAAAAGAAGCAAAAGCATTTTGTCTTTGTCCGCTTTGTCATTTGTCATTTGCATTGTCCGCTGAAGCCCTCCTAAAAATTCAAAAATTGCGGGACAAGTCCCGCCCCCCCCCCCCAGACCGAGACCCCGTGTACAAGTATTACATAATACAGTATAGCAGACGGGGAAAAACCCACATTTCATATTTCGTCATGTAGCTCATAGACTATACGTTTACACGGGAAACCAAAACATCTGTCGTAAGCCTAACCTTGCTCTAAACGCTAGAACCGGTTTCATTTCGCTATCTCTTACCGTTTTTTGGCGAGAAGCCAAAGACTTGCCGGGGAAAAAACCCATTTGGGGGAAAAACCCATGTGGGGGAAAAACCCGCCCCATAAATCACCCGAAAAGTGTGTTAGCAGTAGTTTTCAACGCTATGGCACGTATTCGGAGTAGTAGAAGCCCCTGCTGCCAAAACTATCGCAGATTTGTTGTGGGGCCTCAGATACACAAGTTTGAAAACTGCCCTTCGCAGCCCATTATAAAATTTTGAATTTTTAGATTTGAAAACTAAACACATTAATTTCGCTTAAAAACGTTAACAACAAATAAAAACTGCGATAACGCTTCAAATGAAAGCAAAATTTGCACTTTCTGGCTACTTTTTACGCCATCGACCCTCAGTGGGGGTACCATAGTGGGTGTGACTGGTCGTGACGGCCACATTTTAATTTTATTCAGTTATTTGGCGCTTAAACAAAGGAAATTAACAGGTTAGGTTATAATTAAAAACATTCAAAAAAAACTGGCAATAGTAGCAGATAATGCTACTTTCCGCTGCAAAGCGACCCCAAAATGTCCGACTATTACGCCTATATTCCAGAATTCGATCAAGAAAGTGTCAGTATGCGCATTTATTTTAATAATAGACGTCTTTTTGCACTACCATGACTCATGAGTCTTTTGGGGTGGCTACTAGGTGTTTCGACATCTGACCATTTTCAAAAAGTGGGTTTTTTCCCCACATGGGTTTTTTTACCCCACATGGGTTTTTCACCCCGTCTAATTTCGGTCATGCCCCCCCTCGTACGAAAGAAGGAGGGACCTGCCACTGCGGTCATGAATAAAGGAAGGGTAGTCCTCTGTAAAAGTGTTTTTACATTTGAGCTAGCATCTCTTAGTGCTGAGAAATGAGACTCCAAAATTCACCTCCCTTGGAGCCACATCGGGTCAAAAATGGGGGGTCCGATTTTTATTCCAAAAAATATAGTGGTGCGGGAAAAAACCCTATTTTCAACTTTTCGGGTCGTCCTGTGCTCCACAGAAATCGGATCCATTAATCCTCGCGGCTGTTATAACGGCCATCTTTCGCCTAACTGTTGCACTAATAAAATGAATTCTAACTACTCACGTTTCTGAGTAATGAGTCGAAACCTCCGGGAAGAAAACCCTATGCGGGAAAAAAACCCTAATGCGGGGAAAAAAACCCTATCACTTTTTCTGGTTGTTCTATTATTAGCTTTTATTAAAGCCTCAGCATGTGTACACGAGTACCTATCTACCTATCTAGTGCACGATATACCTATCTCATGTGACGTTCTGCTTCTGACGTGATATAATTTATATAATTTCTCGGCTCGAAAAAATTTCTGATGTCTTCATTTGACCAAGGTTGGCGTAAAAAGTAAAAAATTCTCTAATTTTGTTTTTGAGGGTTGTCGCTCTTAGGCCCCTGCATTCTTTTTGCTTACTGTTCTGGGTATTATGAGCTCAAATTTTAGCTCTGATGTTTTCGGGCGGCCAAAAATAGTTTAACGTTCGCACAAAATGCGCTGTTATCGGCATATTTTTTAGGTAAATTCTGAGGTTTATTGGACCAAAACTTTAGCATTGGCTAAAATTTTTTAGAGTGCTTAAAACTTTTTGAGAGTCTGCTAAAACTTTTTGGTCGTTTTAGCCAATTTGCTATTCGGTAGATGAAAGATATATAAATATGATAAAAAAATAAATTAGGACTATGCGTCCCCATAATTGACCGTTTTTTGCCATTAAACGCAAAAAATTTTAATAACTTTTAAATTTTTAAACCTCCCATCGGTCTACTTAATTTTGAACCCCCACCGTCGAAAACATCAGTTAAAAATTTACATTTTTTCTTGGCCAAAAAACACAGATTTTAACAAATTTTGGCCAAAATTAGGTAAAAAACCGCTTAAATTTCATAAAAATGCTGCTTTTTTAAATTTTTGGTCGAAAATTTTCTCTCGGTACGCCACTGTAAGATAACGCTAACTAGCAATATTGCTGCAGCGCAACGGTACTGTAAAGACTTGATTTAATTTTGACGAACGAAAAATAAAAATGACGACAGGAATTTAAAAATGACGCCAGAATGATGAAATCCGATTTTGAAAAAAAAACCCTGGTTTAGCAAAAAAATGCCGCCAAACAAAATAGGGTTTTTTCCCCGCAATAGGGTTTTTTTTCCCGCACAAACTTTGAACAGTCACAGGTCAACCACAACGTTTTTCACTGTTTTTTCGCTTTAGAAGTATAGAGGAAAGGTAACTCTCTTGAAAAATGCAAACGGCGTTGACCAAAAGTGTTTTTGTGAAAAATTATGACAAGTCAAAAATTTGGAAAATTTTGTCACTTTGAAATTTTTTAACATGCAAAATTTTGATATTTCATAAAAAATGCTACAGGCCTCAGAACTGCACAAAAATTGGTGTGGTAAGTCAGTTTGGGATGCGCTTTCCACCTACATACTCAAAATGGGCCTATGTCTAAAGGTTCGATCAGGAAGCACTAGGGTTTTTTTCCCCGCAAAACGCGTAGGGTTTTTTTTCCCACACCACTATACCAGCGAGACCCCTTTTGGATACCGCTTATATACGTTTGCCTACAGAAACTGCACTATACGCTGGCAAATTTTTAGACCTGTACTACGTAGTACGTACCCAAGTTCCGGAACTGGGGTGGGGTTTTCCCCCTAAAAATGGGGTGGGTTTTTCCCCCGCCTGCTATACATAATAAAATACCATAATGACAGTGACGCACCACGTGTAAATTTGCAACTCATTAGACGGCACATTTCCTCTGGTATAATCAGCGGTGGGATTGTGTCGGCCGTTGGCGCAGAAAACTCGTAAAAGGAGGGGACACGTCTGAAAAAAATATACAAAAAACACTTCGAATTAAATGCAGTCGTGAACAGCTGGATTAATAACTTAATAACTACAATGCAGGCATGCATGAGGGGGGGATGAGGGGAGCCCCCAAAACCGAAAGGCCGGGGGGGAGAGTCCGAACATTTGGTCAAAATTAAGTAAAAATGGTGCTTTTTTGAAAAATTTTTACAAGTTTTGCAAAGTGTACGGTATTTTTGGTCGGTCAGTGGGGACAATCCTCAAAATTTGGCGAGAGAGGCCCGCCAAAATTTTCACTCCGTTACACAGACACACACACACACACATATATATATATACTTTTCCATGATTAAGGACAGTTCCCGTGATTCGAGGGTCCCGAAAATGAGGGCCATAGTACGTAAAACTGACACTTTTTACACATATTTGGCATAACTTTTGGTATTTGGTATTTTTGGTCGACCAGGGAAGAGGAGGGTTCCCAACGTTTGACCGACGAGCCCCCCCTTAAACTTTGACGTTTGACCCCATTACAATATTACATGCTAGAGGTATATAGGTATGAATACCTATATGAATATATATCCATACATGTTTTATATTGCAGGTCTATATATTTGTTTAAACGTCCAGAATTCACGGCAAAACTTGCAACTTCCTTATCATAAATTCATCACTACTAAACTGTCCCAAAAATGTGACCTTTGACCTGCACACAATAATCAAGCGATAGTGATAACATTCTACTATAAAGGGCAAGACAATTTTGAAAATGGAAGCAAAAATCGCTGCCCGCCGTCGGAGTAGTTTACAGTGGACCGGCGCAGAAGGATTGCTCAACCGCAGACGGTCAAGCGAATTGAATATGTGGACAAACGCCCCCGGAAAAAGTGTGGGACTAATTCCGGGACGAAAAACTTTCGGCCCCCTGTTTTTAATTCTAGCGGCCCCCCTATTTGTGCAATTTTTCGCCGCCGTTCTACTAAAGCATCACGGATCGATGAGCGATTTCTACGCCGATAGATTGATCGCTTCGATTCGAGGCTGCCTCGCCAACCCCCTAAACCCCCGAGTTTGGAAATGGATCGGAGTTTTCTCCGTATCCCAGATTTTTCTGATGTCGATCCTGCCTGGGCGAGATTTCAAAAGCCCTGTCACCCCTGCAGGCGAAACAGTGACCTACTGCGACAACGGCGTTGCATCGTTTGCCATAACTATGATCTCGTACGTGATCGGCATTTATCTCAACTGGTTCGACCCAAACTTTCTTTACGACCATTTTCTGCAACTTTTATCCACACTAAATCTGTTGGCGCTAGCCCTGTGCGTTTTACTGTACTTCAAAGGTCTGTTGTGGCCTTCGGGCAAAGATAGTGGGTCCAGTGGTAACCCAATTTTCGACTTCTACTGGGGTACCGAGCTGTATCCCAGAATTTTCGGGATCAACATTAAACATTTCACAAACTGCCGTTTCGGAATGGTGTTTTGGCCGATTTATATTCTCTCGTGTGCTCTAAAGCACCGTTCGCTAACCGGCGGGGTTACTTTCAACTCAATGCTGGTGAACGTTTCGTTGCAGCTGATTTACATAGCCAAATTTTTCATCTGGGAAAGTGGTTATCTAGCATCGATTGATATAATGCACGATCGGGCCGGGTTTTATATTGTCTGGGGGGTCCTGGTATGGCTCCCATGTGTCTACGCGTCCCACACGACCTACTTGGTTGAGCACGCCCCCGAATTACACCCCATTATAGCGGGGGCCCTATTTATAGGGGGCCTCATTTGCATATGGCTCAACTATGACGCTGACAGGCAACGTCAGAGTTTTCGGGCAGCTAAGGGGTTGGTTAAAATTTGGGGCAAGGACCCCTATTTTTTGGAGGCCAAATACAAAACCGAATCGGGGGAGATAAAATCAAGTTTGCTACTCGGCAGCGGATATTGGGGTATGTCTCGACATTTCAACTATTTGCCGGAATTGGGGGCCGCCTTGTGTTGGACCCTGCCCGTTTGGTCCCCTTTTGTATTACCCTATTTTTACGTTCCCTATTTGGCCATTTTACTGGTTGATCGTGCATATCGTGACGACGCACGGTGTGCCAGTAAATATGGCAAATACTGGTTCACATATTGCAAACGCGTGCCTTATATACTTATTCCGCAAATTTATTAAAAAAAAGCCAAAAACAATTATAAAAAAAGGTGGACCGGATTATAGTACCAAAACTGTTGAGCAACCTACGGTCTGCATTTCTTGCCAACGACGAAATATGTTTCAATTACAGAAGCAATTACAATTATATGACAGCAATTGATTGTATGTATACCTAATGGTTATACTACAGTACAGACCAAAATTACTTGCTTGCTAAAGACTCCGCCCGCAGTCAAAGCAGAGTCGGAGTCACTTGATTCTGGAGTCAAATTTCAGTCAAAACGCGTTTAAACGTTTAAACGCTCGCGTTTACAGACGAGAAAACGCGTTTAAACGTTTAAACGCGTTTTCCGGTTGTAAACGTTTTTTGACAGTTTAAACGTTTAAACGTAAACACGTTTAAACGTTTAAACGCTAAACGTTTAACCGGTTAAACAAGTGAGCGTTTAAACGCGTTCAAACGGTCAACAAGCACGTCTTGTGAGTAAAGTTAAACCAATTTTCGATAGACTTCGCTGCGACATGCTTGGGTACGGTGCCGAGGATGTTCTTCGAAAATAAAACGCGGCAACAAAAATTTTAAAGCCAAGAATTTTTGAAATGTCAAGCAGCAACCTGTTTTTCGGTGCAATGTTTCTTTCAAAAACTTCATAAAAAAGTGAAAATTTTTGTACAAAAACCGTTCACAAACCGTCAATAATGACCAATTTCAAAAAACGACGTCTAAAACGAAACGTTAAAACCGAATGACGATATTTTCAACGGTTCAATTGCATCCATAGCCGTTCCAAGACCCACTTCGCCAAAAGCTTCTCGATGTAAAAGTGTCAAGGTACATAACGATGTGCTAATTATACATCCTATGAAGATGAACTTGAACATACATAACATACCAGTAGTTACGTTCGCATAGCCTACTGTTACACAAACACACACACAGACACAGACACACACACACACACACAGACACACACACGAATAAGCACACACGATGCACTGATGCACGGTTTACTGCGCGCAAACACAGTAGGCTGTAAAATGACGGAAGCTATCTCAAGTTCGGAACGATGTGTATAACATATACCTACACTCGGTACACAATGAGATCCGCACTACACCTTCCATGATTACAATACATATACAACAATATATGCTGAGATAAGATGAGCACACACGATGAACACACACGCTCACACAAATAACGCATTTTTCGACCTTACGACTTCAAGGCAAGGCAACACAGAGATTAGAGATGAGATACGTGTGATTAGAACTTTTGTATTATAGTATATACGCGGCGGCTGAGGCCGCCGCGTAAAAAAGTGAGCGTTTAAACGGTTAAACAAGTGAGCGTTTAAACGGTTAAACGCGTTTAAACGTTTAAACGTACTAAACGGTAAACAGTTCGAAAACCGCGTTTTTTGAACGCGTAAACGTTCAAACCGCGGTTAACCGCGTTTAAACGTTTAAACGTACTAAACGGTAAACGGTTCGAAAACCGCGTTTTTTGAACGCGTAAACGTTTAAACGGTTCCAAACCGTTTAAACGGTTCCAAACCGTTTAAACGGTTCCAAACCGTTTAAACGGTTCAAACCGTTTAAACGTGCCCATGCCTAATTTTAACGCAAAAAACGACTCATAATTAGCACATTTTGTTCAAAACAAGACACTTTTCCGGTAAGAGCGACATCTAAAGTAAAAATCATCTAATTTATCCGTAAGCAAGCCTGTGGAAAATCACTTATTTAGCAGCAATCGTCATTTTTTACAACCACCCTAAAAACTACTTTACTATCCAGGGTTCAACCAGCTAGTAGATCTTTGTCAGCTCTGAGATAGCCAGATGTTTTTTCTCAGAAAAAATACAAAAATCAATTAGACAACAAAGCATTCAACCATTCATTGACCCACAAAACGTAAGAAAACGGTTTATTTACAATAATAAACAATAAAACAGTATAATATACAGATCATTACCAAAAATGGCAACCATTATTACACATAATTTTGTATTGTAACTACTTTTTTACAAATTCAGACATACAAAAATATACTCGTGCGTCAATTCTGTTCTGTTTTTGTTTCTTGCTGATTAGCATTGGCCTGGGGGAAAGGCACAGGTTGTTCTGGTGGCTTAGGCGTCAGCGTGATAAGCTGAGCTCGCTTGGCTGGTTTCGATTTCGCTTGGACGGAGGGGCCAGATCTGAAACATTACAGCACAATACCAAGATTTTCTCAAAAAGTTTGACCACATATTGGCGAGGAAGATTCGACCCCCCATCCCCCAGATGCGAGAAGTAGGGCAAAAACGTTAAGCTTCAACTTAAACTAACAAATTTAGGGTTAAACTCTAACTTTAAATTTTAACTGATTAAAAAATAATCCGTTAAAGGGAATAGTGACTCAGTCCATTAGACCACTAGAGATACAGTTAGTTAGCGCAGCGGCAAAAATAAGAAAAAAACACGGGAGACAAGCGAAGTTTCACTTGAAATTTTGAAATAACATTTCAAAAAAACACACGTGGGCCCGGTTTTATAAAAGATCAGTTGCGATTCATTAGTAACACTGATGTAAGCTAGAAAATGATATATAACTTTGTGGTTACGAAACTTTTCTGTTGGAAACTTTCACAACATATTGCTAATATGTTAGACAATGTGTGGGTAAAAGTTTGTAACGTTTGCTTGATGTAATAAAAAGTCTAGCTAAGTCAAAGTCATTCATTAGTCCCAAATATTAGTAAATATTAGTGGCTTGAAAAAATTCACTAATATTTGCGACTAATGAATGACTTCAAGTTAGCTATATTTTTCACTGGATAACGCGACTTTTTTGAGATTTTCACCACACGCTATGCAACATATTGGCAACCTATCAACTAAATTTACAGCAGAAATATTATGTAAACGCAAAGTTATACTCTATTGTCTATGTTGCATCAGTGTTACTAATGAATCGCGATTCACTGTTTATGAAACCGGGCCGTGGACGCGATTTTCTCACGCATTCTAAATACATATGGTATTTTTTATTTGAATTAAAATAGTCTTGACAATTAAACAATTTATCTTTATTCCAGTATTCAGCTAAGCAGGTTTTAGTCCAAATCCAGGGGCCTGTTGCATAAAACAATAAGCGATAGGTCCAATAAGCAATAGGTCCAATAAGTAATAGGGCATATAGAAGTCTGTTGCATAAAATACCTATTATAATAGGCGATTTTTCATAATTCCAATAGGTGTTTCAACAATAGGTCCAATAGGTGCCTCGCGCGCGTGTGTGTGTGTGTGTGTTATGTTTGTTTTTCCTATACCTTCTATATGCGTTTTAAAATACTTTTTACACTTTTTTAAATATTTTTTCAAAAATAAAATATACAGTGAGTTGTTAACTATGGTTCTTATTAAAAATATTTTTACAGTAGTAGTGATTTAGCTAGCAAAGTATAGCAATTTTTCTCCGTCAGTATATTTCCCCTTGTTTTGCATGCTTTCAGATGACGGCACAAAAGAAAAAGTTTAGGGAGCAAAGCAAAAAAGAAGTTTATGCATAATTTATACTGTCACATGGGAAAAAACACGTAAAAATACACATATGAAATTCTTGCTTATAACGAAAATTTTTCGCAGTCATTTTTTATAAAATTTTGCACACAAACAGATATACACTATACACATAATCTAGCGCCCTGCAAAATTTTTTTCAAAAACTTGCAGCACATATGAAGAACGATCGATACAATAGGTACCATACACACCTATTGAAAATAAGCAAAATTCATAGGTTCCTTGCAATAGGCTCAATAAGTGATAAGTGTTTTATGCAACACTCGCCTATTGAACCTATTGCAGAACACCTTTGAACTAATGTTAGCGTCCACCTATTGAACCCATTGCTTTATGTTTATGCAACGCAAACTAAACAATAGCTATTCACCTACTGGACCTATTTACTTATGAAAAGTTTTATGCAACAGGCCCCAACTCACAGTTGAAAATTTTTATCACTCCACCCACAATTATTTGTTAGTGCTATTAACAATTAGCGCAATAAATGTATATAATTATAATATAATATTATTTTCAGTCCAAAAAACTTAATTTTGTTCAATACTGAACTGTTTTTACTATCTTAACTGTAAACGTACTACAAACTAATGCTCTCATATTTTACAAAAATATCCCATAAACCACTTACTGTGAAACAAGACCACAATCTCCTGTAGCTATATGGTCACTAGGAGTTTCAAGATTTTGTCTATGTGTCGCAGCTGTCATTTCTTCAGAGCCAGTTGTTTCCTTTTCGTCATTACAAATTTCTAAGACGTCAGACTTGCCATCTTCCACTTGAACCTTGCCATCTTTCACTTGAGACTTGCCATCTTCCACTTGAACCTTGCCATCTTCCACTTGAACCTTGCCATCTTCCACTTGAACCTTGCCATCTTCAACTTGAGCCTTGTCATCTTGCACTTGAGCCTTGCCATCTTGCATTTGAACTTTCTCATCCTCGACTTCAGACTTGCCATCTTCCACTTGAACATTACCATCTTGCACTTGAACCTTGCCATCTTCCACTTGAACCTTGCCATCTTCCACTTGAACCTTGCCATCTTCCACTTGAACCTTGCCATCTTCCACTTGAACCTTGCCATCTTCCACTTGAACCTTGCCATCTTCCACTTGAACCTTGCCATCTTCCACTTGAACCTTGCCATCTTCCACTTGATCCTTGTCAACTTCCACTTGTGACTTGCAATCTTGCACTTCAGATTTGCCAATGACGTCTGTCAATTCGTGACAAATCGACGGTGTGGGGGGAACGGGAGAAACCAAGGTGATCAAAGGAGCTCGTTTTGGTGGTTTACTGGGAGGGGCTCGGATCGGAGGAGTGATTCCAGCATTTGAGTGTCTATAAAAGATAAAAATTAATATTATTAAAATGATTAATATTTAAACTTAAAACTCGGGAAAACTTGAAACTATTAACTATCAAAATTTGAGCAAAAAATCACAACAAATACCGCTTTATATGACAACAATAAAAAGCAGCCATTAGGATAGGAATCTAACCATTGTTACTTAAGCTACCATTAAGAAGGTATCGCAAAAGTTTTCGACAACTAAATAGGGCGGCGTTTACTAGATTAACTAACTAGGTAAACTCGGTCTATAAGTTTTCATACGATATAACATTGATATAGTGACAAAAGTTCAAGAAGCTACTATTTTAAAGCATAATATTCTGTCTTTGCTTGCTGCTAAAAATGAAAACAATATTACTAAAACACAAATTAAAAAAATCATACACTAACATTAAAAAAACAAGAGCAGCTTTAAAAATAGTCAAAAAATCCAACTCTCACTTGGGTGCGTTTTCTGCTACTGGACTAGAAATATCCACCACAAGCACATCCATTTCATTTCTTTTCCCATTCAAAACATCCGCAGCAATTATTTCCGGTTCTCCTGTCTGTGATTTCGGATTTGCTAAATCTGGGCTAGCTTTACTGAGATCTGGGATTGAGACCGTATCTGATTTCGCTGGTGGGACGGAGGAGCCTGACAGACTGATTAGTTGTGCGCGTTTGGCCCCTTTGGTTGTCTGAGCAGAATGGTGTTGGCTAAAAAAAGACTGACGAAAATTGCAGAAACTGTGTTTTCATGATTTTCCCGGCAGAACGGACATACGGTTGTAAAGTATAAATTTGTTTGTTTAGATTAGAAAAAATGGACAATAAAGTAAGAAGTAAGTTTGCAAATTTTATCCAGACACAGTGGCATAGCCAGAAAAAAATTTCGTGGGGGCAATGACTTTCCGATTTTTTTAAGTGTGTTAATATGCACCTAATTACGATTTTAACACAAAAAACGACACATTTTAGCATGTTTCGGTCAAAACTAGGGTTGCGAAGTGTAAAAAAGTAAAAAAGTAAAAAACGTTTTTTACACTTTTTTACAGTAGCAAAATTTCGGACTTTTTTACAACTTTTTTACACTTTTTTACACCTACTTTTTTACACTTTTTAACACTTTTTTACACCTACTTTTTTACACTTTTTAACACTTTTTTTACACCTACTTTTCGCACTTTTTTACAAATATTTTACTAATTTTGCCAATTTTCAGAATAAAATTGGCCGAAAAAAAATTTCAAGTCTCGCATTTACCAAAATTTACTGAAATTCAAAGTCACCAAAATTTTTCACACAAAAATACTCATACAAAATTGTTTCCTGAAACTTATTATGTTGGCTACAACACATTTTAGCGTAATTTGTTATTTTTAACGAAGCAAACCCAACGGGTATATACGGCCTACTCCCATTCGTGAAAGTTGAGTTATTGGTGCAACGGTACACCTTTAAAAAATTGCCAGCGTATTACAGTCTAGTGTGCGGGTAAATAAATCTGTAGAACCGGTATCCACGTGGTGTTTGAATTGCATTAATCAAAATTTTGACATTTTTGACGGGTCGTGCGGCGTGCTTCCCGACGGCCGTGTGGCGTGTAACGAAACCGACAGAAAACCAGCATTTGAAAACCAACCAACAATGGAACTTGTGTGGAATGAAACCAACATTTGGGTCAGATTTTGTGGCTACAGCTGACGGTTTTTTCCGCAAGTAGATTTTGTCCTGCACAGTGCAAAAACTTATTTCACAACAGTCCTTCACACGTCTATAGATACTGTTTTGACACTGTCTTCTATAGACACGCTTCTGTCTAGCGTTAAAAGATAGCTAATGGCTCAATTTAGGGGCAAAATAAAGACGTGCGTTTTCCCCAGATGAGACTCCTCCTTCTTTCTGATTTTACATAACAGAAACAGCTTATCTACGATACATAAGCAAGCGACAGATAATTGAAACATGTTATCGGTTCGGCGGTCACAAATTTCAAAATGGTCTCAAACAGTTTAGAAAACGTGTAAATATCATTCTAGGCTATAAAATACTTTTTTACACTTTTTTACAGTTTTTTACACTTTTTAACACTTTTTTACACTTTTTTACAGTGTAAAAAAGTAGGTGTAAAAAAGTCCGGACTTTTTTACATGTAAATTAGCAACCCTAGTCAAAACAATGCTAATTTTCGACCACAGCAGCATCAAACGTAAAATTGGAGCTAAAAACACCGAAAATTACAAAAATGGTGGGCTGGAAAGGTTCCAAAAACTATAAAATTTGCAAATTTTTCAAAATTTTTTGACATTAAAACCTGTAAATTTACTAAAAATGTCATTTTTGTGACAATAAAACAGCTAAAACGATACACTGAACAGTGTATTAAGGAAATACATTGCGCACAATCCAACTTTATATACACGCGACGCACCTGCTTCCAGGCAAGTCAAAAGCAAAGAAAACTAAGCCACAGAGTTGCAGGAGTCTGGGGGCGGCAGCCCCCAGAAAAAAATTTGGGGAAATTTTTGATTTTTCGGCCAAATTTGGTCAATTGGAGACGTATTGGAAATTTTTTCCGGCCGGACCATGAAAACCAAAGGGGGGACCCTTGTGTAAAATTTCAGTCGGAAAAAATTTCGGGGGGGGGGGGAATTCGCCCCATCCCCCCCTGGCTACGCCCCTGTCCACACAGTCTTCAAAGTTCAAATTATTTTAACAATTAAGTTGAAAATAGAGAGCAACAAAAATTTAAGCAGTGGACAGTGGTACCTAGTGAGAAACTGCAATAATTGATGTGTTAATATTAATTTAATTTTTCGAGTAATAAAAAATATTTAATTAACTTGAAAACAAACAAAAAGCAGTCTATTTCAAGCAGTCTCATATTACAGATTACATTAAATATCAAGATGTTATATTCAGACCAACTAAATGCCTTTTTACACGACCGAGCTCAAAGTACACAAAGTCACAAAAAATTCAGAAATCACGGCGTTCGAGTTGATTTAAACAAATTAGAAAAACAGTTTTAAATGTTTTACATAGGTATAGGCTGCACTGAGAACTCGGTATGAGCACTAGTCACGGGCTGTTCGGCTGAAGACGTTGCTACTAAATCTTTGGCTTGTTCCATAGTCGTGGTTCTAAAAAATAAATCAATGGTATTTCTCATTATTTTTTTAATTTTCAAGTTTTCTATGTATTAAGTGTATTACAGTAGTAGTTTGAATAAAAAATTAAACCGGACAGGAATTACCCCCGGTCATTAAGAATACAAACTGATACCAATCCATAATTAAATAAAAAACAGCCAATAAAATAAAAATTACACACTCAGTCGTTTAATAAATAAATTAATAATCATCTAGTTGCATGAAGAGTAAGTTTAAAAAATTATGACAGTGTTTCGAATTATTAATTCAGCGCACAAAAAGTAGTCAATGTAAATTCTAAACAATTGTTGAACAAACCCGGTTCCGTGAGAATTCGGTTGAGCATCCTCATCGATGATGATTCTTTCTACGGAGACCCCAATGGGTTTAATCAGTGTATAGGGATCAGGAGAACTTTGTGCAGGGTTCACAGGCTTTTTAGTCTTTTTCTAAAAAAACTAATTTTGAGTAATTTATAATATTGATAGTACTAACATGAATTAAAATTCAGATATCGTTATGACACTATTGTAACTAAATACTACACTTGATAATATGATACGTGAATACTGATGCATATTGACTCAATATGAGCATTATGATACGAATTAGCCATTGTGTGAGGAAAAAACATTTTGAGCCATTTTGAGAGTGCTTAAATAATTGAAGCTTATGTATATTTATTTACTTGTTCCTGATATAGGAATCTGCAAAAACACAAAACACTAATTAAAAGATTTTTTACGTCAAAATATTTAGCGTAACGTAAAAAATTGATCCCTTCAAAAGTGAAGTCCGATTCAAATTTAAAGCTGTTTAGGTAAAACACTCCTTACCAAAATATTATTTCAATCAATTCGTCAGACAAAAATAAATGCGGTTAAACTATATCTATTCCATTAAATACAACGTATCACAAAACAGAACCAACCTTGCGTTTCTTCACAACTTTGGGTCTAACGGGTGTTTTCAGCACCAGGTGTGACTTCTCGTAGGGCGTGCCCAATTCATCCGCTCCGAAGCTGACCACACTGCAGTAACCGTCTACGGAGGAGATCGTTAACAACCGACCGTCTTTGGACCTGAAACATGCAGAAATGATTCAAAGTTGCTTCCTATTTCGTAATCAAAGACGGACTAACCCTTCGGTCACAGATATAAATGGGAGGGGGGCAACCCCCCCCCCAGATTTGACCCAACGGTACAAGCCCACCCTCAGATTTGACCCATAAAAGCCAAGCCCCTCCTTGGTGCTCAAAAAGGTGCCCAAAAAAATCAAAAGTTGCGCCAGATCGCTGTAAATGCTTCAAAAGTGAGCAGAAAGTGAAAAAAAAATCCTAATTTTTCGGAACAAGGACAAGCCCCCACCCCCACCAGACCGGGACCCCGTGTACATGTATGCCTTTCATGGTCGCAAACTCTTCATAAATTAAAACTAATATTAAATACCAAGCAATGTCGGTGAGTTTTTCATAATGAATATCAGCAATGTAGGCAATGGGCAGTGACTGCTGAGTGTCATACAAGATGACCTCCTTGCTTGTGGCCACGCAGAACACCATTCGATACGGCAAACTAGAACAAAAAAGTTGACGATTATGGTTGACTAAAATAGTGCATGTTTACTTTGATTTGACATCAACTGTAAAAAGACGCCACCACCCACGCCCACCAAAATTTGGACCAATCAATTCTTCGGAGTACCAGAGAAAATAAAAAATAACGTGGTAACAAGTAAAAAGCTTCAAAACTTGTCCTACAAAGAGTTAAAGTACTTTAGACTCGGTCTAAAACGTTCCTTTTAAAAGAAATAGAACATCGCGATGAAAATTTTTCTGTGTATTTCATGCGATCACGTGTTCGATTTAGACTGGGTTTAAGTTAAACGCGCTTTGTGAATCCCAGCCCCTTAGTTTCCGGCACTTGTCTGAAACCGACGTACCAGAAATCCATACATACGCCGTCTCAGACGACAACTGCCGTAGCAACTTATGCATAATTAATCTACTAAATCAGATTAATAAAAACTGCAGATTAAGTCTCACTCCATCAGAGACGTGCAATTAGGCCTGAGCTTGTAGAAAACAGGGCTGAATCGTACCACAACCGATGGATTGGGCCCAGACGGCAGAATCAAGCATGGCCTAAACGATTAAAATGTGAACTTTAAATGGGTTAAAGTTATAAGCTATTTATACCAGAAGACCAGGCTCTGCTACCAGTACAACAGAGGTTGAAGTCGAATATCGTGTTTAATGACAGTTGTAGTTTATTAACAGGTGAGCTCATCGTAACTAGCTCGTCAATTCTAACTAACAGTCAGTTTTCATTTTATTTTATAATTTAACAAGTGTTGAGTTCGTGACACTATCTATCACTTATTTTATTTGAAAATAAATACATAACGCACAGAGCTTATTCAAAACGTCGAAATATCGAAATTCGAGAAAACGTCTAAATATTGAAATAGAGTTTCGTCCGTATAATTTGAACCCCTTTTATTTCAATTAGTTAAAATTTGTTCAATTGAGGTGGTAGTTGCGTTTTCGAGGTTTTTGTGATTTCTATGTTAACTATGCGCCCACAGAACTCAAGTTGCAAATGAAGCCTGAGCATAAATTTTTGGCACAGTACTAGGTCAAACATGTCTCTCACTTTTTCAAAATTTCACCTGTGGACATTTTTAAACGGCTTTAATTTCGAGAAATTATGTTAACTTTACGGTGCGCTTGCTTTAATGCTATTTTCTCAGTAAATTGACTAGTTATAAAAAAAGTGGGGGAGATGTCTCTTTTAAATTTAAATGGGGATTTTAAACTTGTCAAAAGCTTTACATGACATACATTTAGCTATGGTTCTACTTAATGCAAAAGACAGCTTGTGATTTGAATTTGTAAACGCTGAGCTATAGCTTTCCAAAAAACACCTAAAAACGCAATATTACCCGCTTAAGATTAAAAAAATCAGGAAAAACTCTAGTAATAGACCCTTCTAAAATTTTCACAAGGCTTACTTAGTCCACTGCGTTCTTCGAGCAAAAATATGAGTCGCGTTCATTTTCTGGTCTTTTCTTTCCATGCAGCCCACTAAAGCCAAAAAATTCTTACTTTCAAGAATTAGGGCCACACAATTGAGTTATTAGATATAGATATAGATATACTTCTCATTATTTTCTCAAGATATCGTACCTCTTTCTTAACAGGAAATATATATATATAATATATATATATATATATATATATATATATTATATATATATATATATCAAGTAAAAGTATAATATACGTAGCAGTAAAGAACGTGTTGTCAGTTAAACACAGTTTTAAGGTCGAAGAAAGCAATATATTTATATAGCTGTTTACCAGTTTAACATGAAGCTGTTATAGCCAGCGTTTGTACGCTAATAGAAACATACACAGATTAAAAACGCTTCTGTTAAAATATTGTTAGTTTAAAACACAATAATAATCCCCAGGTAAACACTTAGCAGCGCCCCATAACTGCATGTGACATTTTTGAATGATTAAAAATGTTACTAGGAACGGCTAGCAGATTCCCATCTGGACTGAAGGCGAGACGTCGAAAAAAGGTCAAAATACTGCTCTCATCGTGAAACAGCTTGGTCTCCAAAGTCTGAAACATTTACACTATTATTTTTCAATATTAAATATATATACATTCGTAATAGTTAAATTCAAATCAAAATACCAACCTCGAAGAACACAACCTTCTTAAAAAACTTTTAACAACTGTCTGTTTAACTAATTCTAAAATTTTAAACAACAATATAATATGCATCTATGATTTGGGAAAAACAAAATCTAATTTATAAACAAGGCAAAGTTACATTTTAGATAAGCTTAATGACTATATACCGAATCATTTTTACTGAACAGGTCGGGCAGGGTAGCTTTGGTAACGGTAGTGGGTCGATTAAAGGTTTCCACGTCGTACACACGAAGACATCTGAAATTAAAGCAAACATTGAACGCCAAAAGTATATAAAATGCTATAATATCAAAAAAAATAATTCAAAACCGCCAGACATTGAAAAACGTTTATATACTACTCCCACTAAAGTTTTGACGGACAAACAATTTTTTGTTCCTTCTAGAGAAGGAACTATTGTTTCGAAACTAATTGCTCGCAGCGTTAAATGCTGCTGAGCAGGCTGCGTAGCCAGTACGTTTTGTGTGTATTTTCAGCTTGGGCGCAGCCTGCTGATTTTTGTCTGCGTATATGCATAAAAATCAACAAATCAATGTAGAGTGTTCTATGTTGTAGTGTAGTCTGGGTTTTTTTTTGGGCCAAAACGTTAGCATTGGCGAAAATTTTTGAGAGTTTGCTAAAACTTTTTTGGTCGTTTTAGCCAATTTGCTAAAACAAATTCGGCAGGAAAAATTTCTGATAACTCTCCAATTCACCAAATTTTATCCAAAACTCAAAAAATTTTTCTATGCGTCCCCAATTGACCGTTTTTTGCCATTAGACGCAAAAAATTTCCTTGTGACTACAATTTATACCCATCTGCAACAATGTTTCACTCAACATAGTGATCCAGTCAAGTATTTTATCTTTCTGTTGTTCAATTTTTCAGGATCAGTTTGTTAAGTTACTTCGTTTACTGAAAACTTTCGCAATTCGCTAACCACGTTCGGTGAGTCCGATCCCGTCAAACGTGGGTTATTTAGGAATAAATCAAAAAAGTTTCGGCCTCGCCCTGGGAACTTTTACAATACCAACCCAGACACTTGCTGGTTCATGCGGTTCGAAAACGCCAAAATACGACAACCTAGCATTTTATAAACAAATTGGGAAGAAGAGTTTCAACTTCGGCATTTTTTGGCTGCGTGACCGCATACAAAAGCGTACCCAGGGGGCAGGGGCAGGGAATTCCCCCAAAATTTTTTCCCAGTGAATCTTTACAAGATGTATACAAGGGTCCCCCTTTGGTTTTTATTACCCGACCGAAAAAAATACCTGATATATACGTCTCTACTTGACAAAATTTGACCCAATAATAAATATAATTAGCTAAATTTTTCGTGGGGGCTCCCGCCCCCGGACCACGGTTTTTTTTGCTCAAATTTGTGCTCATTTGAGCATTGGAACATAAAAATGAGCATTGAAAAATAAAAATGAGCATCGAATGAGCATTGTTGCTATTGCCCAAAGACGTCACCAGGATAAAAAAATTGAGATTCTGAAAAATTTCCCCGAGTCATGTTACACAAGTGTCTGCCCCTTTAGGCTCGATTCATACTTACAGCCGTATGTCCGTTCTGCCGACAAAATGACGAAATAATGACGTCACACACGCTGGCTGATCCACAGCACTAGGCTGCTAGTGACGTCATTCTGCCGGCTGAACGGACATACGGACGAAAGTATGAATCGAGCCTTAGTTTTCCGGTGGGTCGGAACTTTTTCGTGATGTCCCAGATTGATCCAAATAAGATCTTAAAATATTGTTTCTCTATTTATGTTGCCAAGTAGGGAAGTTCTTTATATCAGCCTAAGGGCTTAGCCACGTGAGGAATCCCCCTGTTGAATCGGCGAAACAAAAAAAATTCACAGTGCTCGAAGTTGCGCACAAAAATGCTGATTTTTAAGCAAAAATGGCTTTTTCCTGCATGTTTCAAAGGTCTGTTTTCTTAAAAATTCGGCATGTTTTATTGGTGGCTGCCGCCCCTTTGCAAACTTGCTATATTTTCAAAAAAATTGTCCTAGGTGCGATTTCTTTTTTCTCAAAATTCTGGTTACGTACGACCTGGATACAGGACGTATCAAGGGCGTACCGCACACCTTTTGGTCAACTCATAAGAAAATATCAACAAGGGTCCCCTCTTCGATTTTGGCTCGCCGGAAATTCCGATACGTCTCCAATTGACCAAATTTGTCCAAAAATCAAAATTTTCTCTAATCTTTTTCTGGGGGCTGCTGCCCCCAAACCTGTGCAACTCTGTGGCTTTCTATTCCTTATTGTTTTCTTTCGTCGAAGCCTATGTATGTATACACGAGTACATTATGCTGCGTTTGCATGTCTACACAGTACACGAGTATATTATTATGCTACATTTACTTGTGTAATACACTGTCTGATGGACGTTACCATTTTTTGTTTTAAATTTTCTGTCGGAAAACATTTCTGATACGTCTCCAGTTAACCACATTCGGTCTAACAATTTAAAAAATCGTCAATTTTTTCTGGGGGCTGCCGCCCCCAGTCTCTTGCAGCTTTGTGGTTCAGTGATCCTACGTTTTTAAAACCTGTTTTGGAAGTGTTACAAACTTCCAATAGCTAAAAAATGCATTTTATCCCATTACAAAAAATCGAAAGTCGTTCCCCCCGAAATTGTTTTCTGGGTACGCCACTGACGAAATAAGATACTAAGAGTCCGCCGCCAAATCCCTGCGACTCTGTGGCTTAATGGCATTTGCAATGCGAATTTTTGCGTTAAAATTGCAAAAAGTGCATTTTAATCCATTCTTTCCAAGTATTTCCCCTCCGAAATTTTTCTGGGTATGCCACTGCATAGTCACTTGGGAAAAAATTCAAACTGAAGTGAATTGAAGCTAAATAAATGCTTTGAAAGCGTAGCTAAAAAATTTTTATATTGGCTAAAAAAATTTCGGACCTTTTAGCCACTTTGCTAAAACTTCCTGGCGAAAAAAAACCCAGAATGTAGTCATGTATTTTTTTCAGCCTCGACACCGTAATGTTTCGCCAGCAGTATATAAGAGCCCCTGCAAATCACTGTTTATCGCTTCCTAGAGCTGATTTGCTCAGCTCAGATCAAAGCGTAACTTCTGAGCCAATGGCTCGATGCAGCGGGATACTTACCATCCTGCAGAATTCTTTTTGTACGTAGTTGGATTAGTTAAGAATAAGCCGTGTAGGTTGTAGAGGAAGACACATAGTGTGGCCTACAGTAAGTATGGAAACTGACCCATTTCATTTAAGGGGGTAATTGCGTTTTTAGGTGTTTTTTTGAAAGGCCATAGCTCAGCGTTTACAAATTCAATTCACAAACGGTCTTTTGCATTAGGTAGAACAATATCATTCCTAAATGTATGCCATGCACTGAAATTTAACCTGTGATTTTGTTTCCAGTATAAGCGACTAAAGAAAGGTCCTTTCCAAAATGTTACAATTTTTTACAAAAAGTTTGCGCCACAGCTCTGAATCATACGATTACCTGTTGGGGCTAAAAGTTGGTAAGGTTTTTGACATGTTTAAAATCCCCAGGCATGTCCCCCACTTTTTTAATAACTAGTCAATTTACTGAGAAAATAGCTGAAAAGCAAACGCACCGAAAATTTAAGATATTTTCTTGTAATTAAAACCCTCTAAAAATGTCCACAGGTGAAATTTCGAAAAAGTGAGAGACATGCCTGGGGATTTTGACCTTTACAGTGCTGTCCCAAAAATTTATGCTCAGGCGTCACTTATAACTTGAGTACTGGTGGCGCAAAGTTTACATAGAAATCACAAAAACCTCGAAAACGCAACCACCACCTTAAATTAGAAGAGTAGACACTGGGGAAGGAAACTTGCCTCTTTTGTGGGCTACTTGTTTAAATTGCTTGAAATGCTCCAAGAAGGAAAACTTGCGGGATCTACTTCGAACTGTGCAATCGTGCCAATATACAAGCATATATTAGGACAACAAATTTTTATATTCATATGGATAAGAAAAAAATATTAAAAAAATTTTACAATAATTACATTTAACAGTAAAAGTGCAAATTTTAGCAACTTTTTTGCTCAATTTCGCGTAAAAATTTATGAGCGTGAAAAAATATACGTACCTGTCCGGACCAGTGCAAGCCAAATACTGATCCAAGGGGTCCCACGTCACACCCTGAGCGTAACAACGTTTAAAATCATTCAGGTTGTAAAGCTGCATGCCTAAAATAAAATTAATTAATTTTTTAAAAGGCGATCAAAAATCAAAAGCAACAAAAAAATAAATGTCTATTGTAAAAAATATACAACAAAAAATTTCAAACCTTTCTCGATATCAGTGATGATGACAGATCGATCGACAGATACTGATGCAATTTTGGTGGAATCTGGAGACCAACAGAGATCGAACACTTCGTCGCAGTGGCGTCTGAAATAATGCAAACTTTTTTAAGTAGATTATTTTAATAAGTTTGAAAAATACTGCTAGATATATGAAACGGGAAAAGCGTGATAAAATACCCCAAAACTGCGCAATAGTTAATGACTTCACTAGAAACCATAAAATAATGTACATAGGGGGAGTAGGGGAGCACGCCCCCTTCCGATGGCCGTAAAAGTGCCCCAGAATGAGTATATATATATATTATATAAAAAATCGAAAAAATGATAAATTTTTCAGGTTGCGCCGCAAAAACAATGCGCAAAAAATGAACTTAAAATAGATAGAACACTATTGCGAAAATTTCATTGATACAGCCGGAAACAACCAAAATAATAGACCACAGCCGGGGTTAGACACGGATTGCTCGTGTGCATCACTGCTAGAAACATCAACTACGAATTATACACCAGGGTTGGTTTTTTTCCGGAAAAAAATTATGGCAGGAAAAAAACCGGTTTTTTTCAGGTTTTTTTCCGAGTTATTTCCGATGTCCAAAAATGATGGTAAAGTAGTTCTGAAGTGTAATTTTACATTTTGCGTCTTAGTAACTTTCTAACAGGCCCATGAGGCGTGGACGGGCGGGGCACTTTGCAATTTTGCAGGGACTCGACCAGAGCGCCCATGGCCGTTCGACAGTCGTCGACCAGTTGCTCGAAGCCAACCCGCTCCTGCTCGCTGTCGCGCACGTTCTGCTGCTAACAAACACTAACTTAGCCTCACACAGTCACACAAACCAATATATTATATTATATATATAATATATTTATATTATATATATAGCATATATACATAATTAGCATAGTAGACAGCAGAGAAAATCTGAAAGAAGGCGCAGTGGGGTTGCGTTGGGTCGAAAAATTCGAGCTGTGGGCCAACCCGCGGGTACCCACCTTAGGCTGCGCGGGTCGCTAAATTTTTTCCCAACCTGAAAAAATTATATACCATGTCGGACTCTAATTTTAAAAAATTCTGAGTATATATATATATATATATTATATTATAATACACACAAACCAAAAACCATCCTACACTCTTAATGTTTTCTTTTCGGGCAGCCAGGTTTCCTTGTTGGGTAATTCGTCCTCTTCCAGGAAAATGTCTGGAGCTCGTGTTCCTTCTTCACACAATTTCCACAAAAATATATTGCGTTCCACGTCACCGGACGCCAGAAACTCGCCTGAAAAAGAGAATTAAATAGCAGTTATTGACACTGAAATTTATTTCCAACAAAAACTAATATAGTCAGATGGGGTAAAAAAATACAAAATATTATAAGGTTTTTTGCTTTCCTTTCCTTTCCTTTCAGTTTCACGGGCAAACTTTTTTCCAACAATACCTCGCAGAGTTGCTCTACAAAACCACATATTAAAACTTTCTCTCTGCATTACTAATTTTATGTAAATCGAAAAATAAACGTATTTTTTACCCCCAATTTGGGGAAAAAAATACGGTCGCTGGGAAAAAATACGGGTCGATTCTGACCCGTCCAAGGAACGCAGACCAAAATGCTTCAACCGCTTTAAAACTCAAGTCAAACTTACGCAATTTTTTAATTAAACTCGCACATAAAAGAAAAGGCCAATGAAATTGAAGCCCCAATAACACCACAACTACTTTTTACACTACAGTCTTTTTTCAAAATTTTTTTCAAACTTTTTTGCGTCTACGTATTATTTTTTTGCGGTAAATTGAATCATTCGTCGCAAACATTGTACCGCGGAACGCTAAAATTTTGTGGCGATGCCCTACTTGATTGTTTATGTATACATAAATGTAGTCTTAAATTAGTTAAGATTCCCTTCTTTGCTGTCAATATTCAAATAGTATTGTACAACAAATTGTTCCCATATTTTGTATTTTAAATAGTGAATAACCTATTATCATCAACTATTTCGCAACTTAGGCATATGTGCGTCTGTAGGTGTATTTATGTAGCTGAGATCATCAGTTTAACACCCTTGTGTAGCTGGACCCGCTCTGCTAGCAGTCGGTGGTCGTAGTACACTTGGAGGCCGTAGCACCTTCCTGTATACTTTTTAAGCAAATGAAGTTGCTTTGGTTTACAAACACAAGATGAAGACAAAAATCATCCGCATTTTTTTCCACACAAATCGTCCAAAAATGGGGGGTAAAAAATATGGCTCCCGTAGGCGCCAACCAGTACCAATAGGGAAGAACCATTCACAGTTTGAAAGAAGGGTAGTTGACTATGCCATATGCGCAGCTAGTGTCGGAAAACAGCTAGACCTCGCGACAAGAGAAGCTTGTGGAAATTTTGTTGGCCCTTGTAAAATGAGCCATATTTTGGGTGCACGATTTTGTCAGCTTCATATTTTAAGCTGAAGACAGATCATGATTAGGTAATACGTTTAAGTAATGTAGAACTAGTAGTGCTTCCTTTGTATGTATTCAACAGGTATATACCGCTTGGGGTTTTTCTTAGAGGGGGGTGTATTTTTTTACCCCATGTTTTCGAACGTATTTTTTTACCCCCTCTGGCTATATTTAGAATAATAAAGTGACAAAAACAAATCATACACATTAAACTATTAAAAAACACTGAGTAAATCTATGTACACAATTAATGACATACCGTTTGGAGAAAATCGTACAATATTGACAGCAACATGATGTCTTTTCAAATTGGACAGAAATTCCACCTTGACAGTCGATTCGGTGTCCAACAAAATTTGCCAAATCTACAAAATTTTAAGTATCCAAATAATCGTATATTATATATATAATTATATATATATAATATATATATATATATATATATATATATATATACATACGCATACATATATACACATGTAGGTGTGGATACAGACATACTATTGAGACATACAGACTGTATATACACAAGATTTTGGAATCGCTGAAAAAATTCTCCGATGAGCCCCCAATTGAGCAAAGCTGGATGCATATTGCAGATAAAGGAATTCTGACGAACCCTATAAGCACCAAGCAGTGCACCATATATACATGTAACTAGGGATGGGACCGAAAAAAATTTCACCGTATACCGAATATTCGGTTTTTCGTTTTCGGCCGAAAACCGAATACCGCATAGTTGGAATTTGTCAAGCAAAGTTTTCTCAGATTTTAAAGATCTAGAAAAATAAAACACTATGTATAGATAAATGTATAAATACTATGTGTATATATATACTATATAGTGCCCCGGGGTGAAGTGTGACACCGTTTTTGGGGCGAAAAGGGACGCCCCCACCTAAATAGTTTCAGAAACAATGCCGAAACATGCAACTTTGCGCGTAACAACTACATATACCATACGGCCTAACCATAAAAAATTTGAATTTGTTTCTGGGGGCTGCCGCAATCAGCCCCCAGAGGGCTGCCGCAATCAGCCCCCAGACCCCTGCAACTGCAACTTGCTTTTATTTTTCATGAAGGCTTGTCCCTTTTCACCAGGCTGTCTCAGAGTCTTGTGCTGATTTCGGAGTGAAGTGGGACAGTTATTAAAACTGTATTATATATACATATTATTACACATAGTATTCATACATTTATCTATACATAGTGTTTTATTTTTCTGGATCTTTAAAATCTGAGTAAACTTTGCAGAGTTTAATGACATTTTCAAATTTTTTGAGTTTTGACGATACTTATATATACATCCATCGAAAATTCACGCAAATATGTATTGTGTTAAATGCCTCACAAATGCTAATTGAAGGTTATTAGCTAACACATAATACAGTTTTCATGTTTATTGTGTACATCTCAGGTCGAAGTGTAGCGCTACATAATTGAAGGATTAATAAAATTAGTTCTTATTCTAAACGTTGCTCGATGTGGAATTTCCTTAATTTTCAACTATTCGGTATTCGGCCAAAAATTGACTTTTCGGTACCGAATATATATATACCGAATACCCGTTTTTCGGCCGAAAACCGAATACCGAATTTTCGGTACATCCCTACATGTAACAGCACTAACATTTTGGGTACCCCTACCGGCTCCCCCCCTAGGAGGGACCCCCCTCCCCTGCGTCAACTCATTTTTGACCACCCCCCCTCCAAAAATTGACACAATTTAACCTTTTTGACCAAAAAACACCTATTTTGACAATTTTTGGCGAAATTTTCGGTAAAAATTGCTTAAAATTAACCAAAAAATGTCGATTTTTTTCGAAATTTGGACAAAATTTTACTCCCGCCGGGACGCTCCCCCTCTTTTCCCCTTGGCGGGACCCCTCCTCCCTCCCCCCAGATCGAATTTGGGGGGTCTCCCCCCTCCCATCCCCCCCCCCCCCAACTACATGTATGCCAAGCACAAAAAATCTACCTTCACATCAGGCTCTAAAGATGAAGTAACGAGGCGGTAGATTGGGGAATTGTGGTGAAAATCTACTGAGAACACGGGGTTCATAGAATGCCATGATATCTGCGGAGTTGTGCACTTCATGCTAAGACCTGAAAAACAGAAAATAATACTGGAAATACCATATAATTCAAGGCGGATCTAAGAAGCTATTTGAGGGTTCAAATTTCGGGTTAACGACCCCCCGAAAACTGAACCCTCCGTGAGGGACAACATTTTTTTTTTTTTATGAAACACAAAAAAATCCCTGGACGTTTTACGGGCAAAAACCCTAGTGCTTCCTGGCCGAACCTTACGACAAGGACCTTTTTATTTTGTTGGAAAGCCATTATCACACCAAGTTTTGTGCAGTTTTGAGGCCTGTAGCATTTTTTATAAAATTTCAAAATTTTGCATGTTGAAAAATTCCAAAGTGACAAAATTTTAAAAATTTTTGACTTGTCATAATTTTTCACAAAAACACTTTTGGCCAACGCTGTTTGCATTTTTCAAGAGAGTTACCTTTCCTCTACACTTCTGAAGCTTAAAAACAGTGAAAAACGTTGTGGTTTACCTGTGACAGTTCAAAGTTTGTGCGGGGAAAAAACCCTATTGCGGGGAAAAAACCCTATTGCGGGGAAAAAACCCTATTTTGTTTGGCGACAATTTTTTGCTAAACTCACTCATTGTCGCTACAAGGGTTGACTGAACTGAGGTAAGAACATGCGTAGACTTCATTAGAACCGTTTATTCGGCAGCAAAACGTCGTTTTTTGTGGTTTTGGCCCATACCCCGACACCCCTTACGAAACCTGTTTTGGTGATGTTTCACCAAAATTTGCCATTTTTTGGAATATTTAGGCGTTAGCTGCTGCTTAATGCATATTTGGGCAGAAGTCATTTCTGCCAAAAAGGGTCGATTTTTGAAGAATCATTGTGAGTCACATAAGTGTCGGAGAAACGGTTTTTTAGTCCATATATACTGCATCCTAAGAGTTGTAGAACACGATGAAATTGAGTTTATCCTCACTGCTAATACAACAACCGAAAAACGTGATAGGGTTTTTTTCATACATGGGCGTGGGGGGGGGTTTCACCCCCCCCAAAATTCGGTAGCTGCCCACGTATGGTTTTTTTCCCGCATAGGGTTTTCCAGTGGCGTACCCTGGGGGGGGCTCTAGGGGGACATCAGCGCCCCCCCCCCCTTCGCGATTTTAGCCCCCTCTTCGCGATTTCAGTCCCCCCCCCCTTTTTCACTTTTTTCATGTGGTCCCCCTTTGGTTTTAAGACACTGCCGAAAAAAGTTTCCGGCACGTCCCCAATTGACGAAAATTACACTGAAATTTCAAAAATTTCCCAACATTTTCTGTCGAGGAAATCTCGCCCCTAACCTAATTCATTACTGCTATAGTGTACATGACTTTTATCTGCTATGGTGTATTAATAATGAGTAATGCTGACAACTATGATTGTTATTTAGATATGTTTTGTATATGTTTATATTTTGTATTTGTATATATTTTGTATATGTGTATATACCAGTACCAATAGAGAAGAACCATTCATAGTTTGCAAGAAGGGTAGTTGACTATGCCATATGCGCAGCTAGTGTCTGAAACCAGCTAGACCACGCGACAAGAGAAGCTTGTGAAAATTTTGTTGGCTCTTGTAAAATGAGCCATATTTTGGGTGCATGATTTCGTCAGCTTCGGATTATAAGCTAACGACAGATCATGACTAGGTAATACGTTTAAGTAATGTGGAGCTAGTATATAGTGCTTCCTTTGTATGTATTCAAGAGGCATATATATACCTGTTGAGGTTTTTCTTGGAGGGGGGTGTATTTTTTTTACCCCATGTTTTCGATCGTATTTTTTTACCCCCTCTGACTATATATATATGGCTTTTAATTAAAGCCGTGCGGTGGGTGGGTCAAGCCGTGCTCTGAGTCAAGAGGGCGGACAGTGGAGGGGATATAGGGGACACATATGCCCCCTTTTGCCCAAAGCAAAGGAAAATTTTTGGGAGCCGCAGAAAAAAATAGCCGTAAATTGATGAAATTTGGCCTCAAAATCGAAAAAAGTTTTCCAGAGGCTGCTCGCCTTTGACTACTTCTTTCCGGTGTCATCTCGCTGGGGTTGTTCACATAACATGTAACAGCACCAAAATTTTGGGTACCCCCCCCCTTGATGGGACCCCCCCTCCCCTGCGTCAACTCGATTTTGAGCCCCCCTCTCCCAAAAATGACGCAAATTTTACATTTTTTTACTAAAAAACATCGAATTTTACAATTTTTGGTGAAAATTTTGGAAAAAATCGCTTAAATTTCACAAAAAATGAAGATTTTTTCAAATTTTTACTCCCGCCGGGACCCTCCCCCCTCTTTTCCCCCTGGCGGGACGCCCCCTCCCTCCCCCGGGGCCGAATTTGGGGCGGGGGGTCGTCCCCCCCATCCCCCCCCAACTACATGTATGTGTTCAATGTTCAGCAAAATCTTTAAACAAGGTTGGCCCCCTACAACCACTATGCATGCAATCGGTTCAAAAATTCTAAAAATCTAATCCTTCTGCAGACGGTTGGACTGCGTGCGCGTTTCTACCCCCCCACCCCCCCCCGGTCGTCGACCATCAGTTCAGCCCCCCCCCCCTTCGCGAAATCCTGGGTACGCTACTGGGGTACGCGAGTAGTTGGAATCCATTTTATCAGTGCACCAGTTAGGCGAAAGATGGCCGTTATAGCATTATGTAACAGATCCGATTTATGTGGTGCACAGGACGACCCGAAAAGTTGAAAATAGGGTTTTTTCCCGCACCACTATATGTTCAAAAGGATCAAGTGCAGTTGGGGGGGGGGAAATAGTGGACCTATTTTTTTGAGTAGAGCACCTTGAGGCAGTGGCGTAGCCAGGGGTTTTGGCCCTCCCCCTCAGCGGTTTTGGCCCCCCCCTCAGCGATTTGGGCCCCCTCTCGGATAATTTGGGTCGCGTAGCACCCCCCATGCACAGATTTTGTAATAGAACCCCCATGCACAGATTTGAATTTTCTGAGCTATGACCCCTTAAAAATTGCATTTTCAGTGTTTTTGGAAGTGAACGTAGGCCAAAGTTCGAAGCCAAAAATGGCTATAATCTTTGTTTTTGGATAGTTTTGAGTGCGTTATGATGTTTTAAGGCATTGTCTAGGCTTAGTTGGCAGGATTCTATAGGCTAAGCTGGCAGGACTTTTCTGAAAATTTGATTTTTTATTGCCTAAGCCTAAGCCTGGTACTAAGCCTAAGCCTAAGCCCCATACTAAGCCTAAGCCCAAGCCTTAATTAAGGCCAAGTTCGAATTTGGTCAAAAATTGGACGTTTCTGGCAAATTTGACCAATTTTTCGGCAGGAACCCGGTCAAAGAGCCTTTGTTTTGATTCTAAAAAATTGTAAACAATAATCTGACACCATTTAGACACGATTAGAACGGAAAAAACAAAAGCTTCGGAAAACAACTGCGAAAACGTCCCTCACTGCGGGTTCAGATTTCGGGGGGTCGTATCTCAGAAAATCCAAAAAATGAAATAGGGGTTCTTGAAGCAAAAATGCTTCCCCCAAGGTGCTCTACTCAAAAAAATAGGTCCACTATTTCCCCCCTCCCCAACTGCATTTAACCCGTTCAAAACGTATTTACTATTTATATATATAATTGGAGTAGAAATAATGTTTACAATATTTCAGAATCAAAACTAAGGCACCTGGACCCCGTTTCATTTAAAAAATTGGCCAAATTCACCAGAATCGTCTAACAGGCGCGGATCCAGGAATTTTCAAAGGGGGGGGGGCACCTTGGGTGTCGACCGAGGGGGGGGGGGGTAGCGAGCGTGACAAATATGCGAGGCGTTTTTTTAATAGTGTTGATTGTTGTTATTGTTATGTTCAGGGGCGTAGACAGGATTTTGAAAGGGGAGCAGGTCGCACCTTGGCAACTTTTTTGCTCACGCAGTGATAGCAATTTTGAAGTTGAAGTTTTTCACGATTAGAGTACTCACACGCGCATGGTAAACGCAAGACCATTGAGCCATGTTGCAGGGGTCTGGGGGCGGCAGCCCCCAGAAAAATTGGGGATTTTTTCAATTTTTAGGCCGAATTTGGCCCACCGAAAACGTAACAGAAATTTTTTTAGGCCGGGCGATAAAAACCAAAGGGGGGACCCTTGTTGACAATTTCTTCAGGTTCGACCAAAAGCTGGAGCTTTCTTGAAATTTTGAAATAAAATTTCCATTCAAGAAGCAATTCTAAGAGACACTTTTGTAAAAATCAGGGTGGTTAGTTGCAGGGGAATGGGGGCGTCAGCCCCCAGGCCCAGAGGCTGGTCCTTTTTTGGAGTTTTGAAATAAAATTTCTATTGAAACAGCATTTCTAAGCAACATTTGTTGTAAAATCATTTTTGCAAAATCATTAAAAATGTCATTTTTGCTACGATAAGATACATTAAACAGTGTATTTAGCAAATAAATAGTGTACAATGCACCCATATACATATAAACACGCTTTAATGGAACACGAAAGCAAGAAATATGGAGCCACATGGTTGCAGGGGTCTAGGGGCGGCAGCCCCCAGAAAAAAATTGGGGAAATTTTTGATTTTTAGGCCAAATTCGGTCAATTGGAGACGTATCGGAAATTTTTTACTATAGGCCCTCTTTGGCAAAGGGGGGGCCCCAGAGCCAAAAAGGGGGGGGGGGGCCGGGGCCCGTGGGCCCCCCTCCCCCCCTGGGCCCAGGATCCGCCACTGTCGTCTAATTCTTGACAAAATCTAAAATCGGCCTGCATACCATGCGTACAGTATGCTGTTGATGGTAACAGACTGTACATTTTTGAAAATTGTACTCAATAAATCTGTATTCATTTGTAATCCTTATCGGCCTGATGGCGATTCGGTCTGACGGCAAACGGCGATACGTCCAGATACGTATCGCTACCGAAATCACGAAAATCAAACGAAAGTGGTGAAATGGTACGCGCCACAGAAGCCAACAAAATAGCAAAGTAATTTTTTTGTGATTGCAGTGATGTGTTGAAAAAATTTTCAAAATGAAAATATGATGAGATATCATACAAAAATAAACACGAAAATTGTAGTTAGTTATTTTAATAAAGCTAATTTGGCATAAATTTCGTGCAGTGCTTTGGAATTTATTTTTGTTTTTGTTGTGAACGTGCAGCCATAATGTACGCCAAGCTTGAAGCATTTGCGTTTTCATTCACGCGGACGCGATGGCCCGTATTCACATATTAACACTAAAGGCCGATTCACACGGTGCGTTTTTGCCGCTGCGATTTCGACTCAAAACGCAAGCCGCAGGGTGTCGCAAGTGAAACGCACCGTCTGAACAAACTTTGCGGCCTCAGTGCGTCTCGCATGCCAGTTTGCTGCGTCTTTACTGTTTCAGAAAAATGACAAATTGTTAAGCGAAAATTGTTTGAACCAACATATCCGTAGCATCAAAACGCATTGAAATCGCAGGTCGAATTGCAGTCTGGCGTTTAAAACGCTGCGGCAAATTCAAGACGTAGGCATTCCGAACTAAAAACGCTGCGTCTGTTCAGACACTGCGTTTTGCTTGCGGCAAGCTGCGTTTTGCCGCAGCGGTAAAATTGCTGCGGTAAAATCGCAGTAAAATCGCAGCGTGTGAATCGGCCTTTACGCTTAAACTTGAAGATAGGCCTGCACCCGTATTCATAAAAGTGCAAGCTCTTGACTTTATTTTGACTTTTATGAATACCGGCCCAGGGGCCGTATTCTCAAACTGACCTGCAGGTAAAGTTAGGCTAACTTTAGCCACAGGTAAGGTGAAGGTTAAGTTAATTCTGTGGGTAAAGGTAAAGTTATAATTGAAAACAAGGTTAACATCAACCATTGAGGTTAAAAATTTGCAGAATATATTAACTTTAGGTGAAAAACAAGGAAAACCACTTTTCTTGCCCGATTATTAAAGATAACCTCAGCTATCCCGTTGGCTTTAGTCACTGCTTGAGAATACGATTTTACCTTGACCTTACCTGAGGGCTGGGTTTTTTCGCAAAAACGTTCGCAATTGCGAAAAAAATGAAGATTGCGAAAAATTTTCAAACCGTTTCGCAAAATTGCGAAAAAATTTAGACCGCAGGGGCTTGTTGTATAAAAATAACAGTGTTAAACTGTTAAACTGTTAAAATGTTAGACTGTTAATAAACAGTGTTGGAATTTTCGTTGCATAGAAAGACTGTTAAAAACAGTTAAATTCTAGCAGTGTTTTTAACAGTTTAACAGTGGAGCAATTTTACGCAGCGTACACTGTTTTTTCTAAATATCAAAAAATTTCATGCTGTAACCCCCTGTAAATGAGACATCATTTAAACGCGCCATGTCTAAACTTTCAGATGACATTAAATTTATTACATTTCATGAAACTTACCTTTCGTTACGTAAAAAATGGTGAAACTTTTTTTGCAAAGTTTTTGCAAATTCGATTTTTCCGCCACTTATCTAAAAATTTTATGCTGTAACCCCCTGTAAATGGGATATCATTTGAACGCGGGATGTCTAATCTTTTAGATGACATTAAATTTATTACATTTCATCAAATTTACTTTTTGTTACGTAAGAAATCTTGAAACATTTTTCCAAAATTTTTGCAAAGTTGATTTTTTTGCAAATTATTCAAAAATTTCATGCTGTAACCCCCTGTAAATGAGACATCATTAGATAGAGCAATGTCTCCGCTTTCATATAGCATTAAATATACCTCATTTTTACGTAACGTACCTTTTGTTAAACAAAAAAGTAGTAAACCCTGAAAGATTGTCGTCAATATTATTTGCAATATTATGTACACCTATTTTCGACTATTAATATTAATATATGCATTATATACATTTTAATTTGGAATATTTATAATAAATATTAATATTTCAGCAAAGTTGGTCCAGCATACAGTTTGCAGTGAAGTCGGAAAATTGACGTTTTGAGTAGTTGAGTTTTTGAGGTTTTTCGTATTTCTATAGTATCAACTTACCCTCAAGCCCCCCTCAGTTCAAGACATTAAGGAAACAGCACGTGGGCAATGCAGCTGACTTCTGTAGTGTCTTGAACTGATGGGAAAATACCCCCCTCAATCGAGTCTGAGGTACGTGGCCTTGAAATGAGGGGGAATCCCATCTCATTATAGCACTATGTGCACCCCCCTCAAAACCTTACAAAACAGGGCTATTTTGCGCTCTGCAATAGACGCAAGCCCAAGGCATAATAAGAAAAGTGTTATACTCTTGCTATTATGCACTCTTGGGGCAACTATCTACTAATCATTGGCTGCCACTATTGCATGATCTAATTTCAAAACAAGCTTATATTTTCATAAAATATGTGATTCTAACGGTGAAATTTCACCGTTAGAATATAAGGCGAATTTTAACAGAGTAGGCCTATGCTGTTAATTTTTATGCAACTAACGCGATTTCTAACAGTGTTAAAAACACTGTTATTAACAGTTTAGCAGTCTGCTAAACTGTTAGCTTTTATGCAACAAAAATTGGTGTTAAACTGTTGAACTGTTAAACTGTTAGACTGTTAAAATTTTTATGCAACAAGCCGGTGCTGAATCAGCAAGATACCTTTACTTTCTGTCGCTCTTTGTTTGGGAGAATTTCGTTCCCAGTTGACTAAATATGACCAAAAAGTGGAAAAACTTTCTATTTTGTTTAGATGTTTTTGGCTTTCGGCCCCAGACAAATGCAACTTAGTAACAAGACTGATCTCGATTTATAATTTGCCGTATACATTAATTTTGTCAATGATATGTGTTGTGATGTACGTAAATTATTATTTAACCGTTAACTTTATTAACATGATGCAACTTGTCAATAGCTTATACTTAGATCCTATGAAGTTTACTGTCTTAAATTAATATACGTGCTAGTACACACATACCATACGTAATATTACTCTTGGTAATATGTATGTACCGTATGTACGTATTTCCCAACAGTGCAGTTTATGCCATAGCTTAGGTAAACAACTTACCATACACTCGGATGGTCAAGTCACAAGAGTACCAATGTATGTAAGTATATATGCACTCATTATTTGTACAGTAACACAAAACAAGACACGGTAATAAAAATTTGGAACATATTTAATTAACACAAAATAAATGTTTCAGCAAAAAATATTTATTAAAGCTTGCTATTTATTAATTCTAAAGATACACTGTAACTATATAGTAATACTGCCATTTATAACGCATAACCGCGATAACAAAAAGCAAATTGAGGCAACTTAAAACCAAATTCAACGACACGAAATCAGAAAGCTAAATATTGAGCAGAGCAGTTGGATTATTATACATCATGCTATATACATGTTATGCTTACAAGATTCAGAAACTAAACAAGGCAAAATATTGACTATACAGTATATAAACATAGCATAGACTATCAACACAGCATAGACTCACAGCACTTGTAAAAAATTACAAGTTACTAAATTACTTTATCATAAAGGACAATCGTGGGCTAATAATAATCTGTGTCACTCCCCTACTGCATGAAGGCTTCGTAAGATGCACGGATCTCAGAGTCGGCATCAGCCTCATCGAAACCTTCAAACGGCTGTTCCTCTGCACCTCCCGCTGACCCGGCCGGTTCCCCAGATGCACCTTCAGTTGCACTTGGCATGATGATTTCCACATCCGTGTCCACAGGTTGAGTTTTTCTTTGGTGACACGCCCTGTTTACGCTGTACTCCATAAGGTCCACGGGAATGTTTTTCGAACCAAACATTGTAGGCCTCGCCGTAGTTAAAATCCTTGTAATTTCCGGCGTTACGAATTAGACGCATCAACGTATCGAGTATCGCTGGTCGTCACCAGCAATTTGTTCCGGATTTTGGTCTTCAAACGGTTGCTGAGGCTGAATCCACGTTGCACCTCTGCGTTTTGAGCATTGAAGCAGAGGCATATAGCAGCCAATTTGCTCAAATTGGGGAATGCAGCTGGTGCGTCCAAACATTCCCATATCAAACGACGCCAGACCAAGGTCTTTTCAGTCCGTTTTGACTTTGGATTGAGGCAACGATACTAGAACAGAAGTCAATAAATAATTCCATATTATACGGTTCAGCTACTGGGTTAGCTAACTAGCTTTGAGTAGACCAAGCTAATTTTTGCTGTATATTCTTTTTCCACGATAAAAATATTTTCGATTTTTTTCTACTGGTCGTCATACTTTATTGAAACCGCCTATTTTACCTCAAAACAGAGGAATTAGCTAACTAGCTTTGAGTAGACCTAGCTAAATTTTGCTGTAGATTCTTTTTCCACGATAAAAATATTTTCGATTTTTTTCTATTGGTCGCTCTACTTTATTGAAACCGCCTATTTTACTTCAAAACAGAAGAATTAGCTAACTAGCTTTGAGTAGACCTAGCTAATTTTTGCTGAAGATTCTTTTTCCACGATGAAAAGTTTTTCAATTTTTTTCTACTGGTCGCCCTACTTTATTGAAACCGCCTAGTTTGGTACATACTTTGAAGATTATCCACTCTTCAATAAGATTATCTTTATCAACTTCAAAATACTGGTAGTGATCAGCGAGCTTGCACACTTCCAGATTTTTGTATTCTACTAAGGACTCCTCACTCCTCAGTGTTCCAGCATTCCATGGGATCGAAGATTCGAAAGCAATTAAGAATCTCGGTAGATTCATGAAATTTTTCTTTCAAAGCGTTCACCACAGATGCTGCC